>CAUYON010033584.1:0-27812 GCA_963573935.1 Arctocebus calabarensis | reverse complement strand
GGTAGAGTGCCGTGGCGTCACACTGCTCACAGCAACCTCCAGCTCTTGGGCTTAAGCGGATTCTCTTGCCTCAGCCTCCCGAGTAGCTGGGACTACAGGCGCCCGCCACAGCGCCCGGCTACCATTCTTTCTTTATTTATTTATTTAATTAAATTATAGCTGTGTACATTAATACATTTATGGGGTACAATGTGCTGGTTTTGTGACACATCAAACTGGTTAACATAGCCTTCACCTCACTTTCTTAATTATTGTAAGACGTTTATACTCTACACTTAGTAGATTTGACATGTACCCTTGTAAAATGCACCATAGGTGTGGTCCCACTGATTACCCTCTGTCCACTCATTCTCTCCCGTCCCTTCCCCTCCCCCTCCTCTTTCCCCTTCATCTTGGGCTGTTGGGTTCTAGCAGTCATATGGAAGTGTGGGTGCTTAAATGTTGGTTTCATAGTAGAACTGAGTACACTGGATACTTTTTCTTCTATTCTCGAGATACTTTGCCAAGAAGAATATGTTCCAGCTCCATCTATGTAAACACAAAAGAGGTAAAGTCTCCATCTTTTTTAAGGCTGCATAATATTCCATGGTGTACATGTACCACAATCTATTAATCCATTTATGGGTCGATGGCTACTTGGGCTTTTTCCATGACTTAGCAATTATGAATGTAGTAAACATTCTGGTGCCAATATCTTTGTTATAAAGTGATTTTTGGTCTTCTGGATATATACCTAGCAGAGGAATTGCAGGATTAAACAGCTGGTCTATTTTTAGAACCCTAAGTGATCTCCACACATCTTTCCAAAAGGAACGTATTAGTTTGCATTCCCGCCAGCAGTGCATAAGTGCTCCCTTTTCTCCACATCCATGCCAACATCTCTGGTTTTGGGATTTTGTGATGTATGCTAACCTTACTGGAGTTAGATGATGACAGACTCTCACTATGTCATCCTCAGTAGAATGCCATGGAGTCACAGCTCACAGCAACCTCAAATTCTTTGGCTTAAGCGATTCTCTTGCCTCAGGCTCCCAAGTAGCTGGGACTACAGGTGTCTGCCACAACATCCAGCTATTTTTTTGTTGCAGTTGTCATTGTTGATGTTAGCTGGCCTGGGGTGGGTTCGAACCTACCAGCCTTGGTGTATGTGGCCAGTGCCCTGCCCACAAATCTACAGGCATCTGCTCAGTTTCGTCCCCTTCCAGAAACCCTTCTTGTATCCTCTCTGCTTAGGTCTATCTGCTCTGGGTTCCACAATTTTCAGGGCTTACCTACTATTCTATATTGCATTACTTGTTTTGAACCAGATTATGTACTTCTTAGGACAGAACTGCTTTGTGTTCATTCTTAAATTCGTTACCAGCATATGGTCTTATAATGAAAGTATATAATAAATAATTAGTAGGTGAATAAATAAACTTATTTGAATACATTATTTGGGCTTACATTTATATACTTAATAGGCACGATTATTTTTACAAAGAGTATGATTCCATACTCTAAAAATCATTTCAGCCAATATGGTAATAAATACTATTTTCTTGGGCCATGTTTTGAGCTCTAAGTGATGTTTTAAAGGTGATATGGTTCCTGGGTTTAAGTCAAGGAGATTCTGAAAACTAATAAATGCCAATCTTGTAAAATATTGCTCAGAGCCTTAAAACGTACTTAGTCTAATTTTTCTCATAGAAGGTGCATCTTGCCAATAATGTCCCAAGTGTGTGTTTATTGTGTCTCAAATACACATGTGATCATAGTGGCTGAAGATAAAGCCTCCCATTTAGATTTATTAAATCTAATTTGTTGACTTGCTGTGATGTTTGTAATAGTATCTGAATGTAAAGAGCTTATGTGTGATTCATCTGAATAAATTCTGAGGTATCTTACTCACTCTGCTAGGGTGCTTCTAAATTTCTAAAAACCTACAGAGGAACAGACTGGTTCCTTAGTTTCTTGACCCACTGAATTATTTAACAGTGAAGAGTTACTGAAATGGATGAGATGTCAGGAGTTAAATAACCTTGAGGGACAAGGAAGCCAGTTTGGGCATTCAGTGAGTACAGTTAGCTCCGACTTCAAAGCTGAGCAAAACTCCCAAAGTGTGAGCACTCATCAACAGGGGAGGAGCAGAATCACATCTCAGTCCACTATAAAGGCAATTGGTTTGAGAATGTCAGGCATACTGTGGTCAAGTGCTCTTCATTATCCTCAGGAAGTTGTAGTATCCTACAAGAGTGTCCTTTAGGAAATGTAGGACTCCATGACTTCATCATCAGTTCCCATTCTCCATCCTGGCCTGTGTTAAGACCCAGCCTTCATGATTTCTTAGTTGGACAGTTGTAACATTCTTCTAATTTTGGTCTCTTCCTTTAGCCTTTGTTTGTGTTAGCACATCTGCAATATGACCATGAGAAGGATCTTACTTCTAAAGAAAAAAACAACACACACCTGATTATGTCAGTCCCCTGCTTAAAACTCCAGGGAAGTTCTGTAGAGTTTTGAGATTCATTCCATGTTCTAAACATCTCCAGTATTCACATGACTCTCTCGTACAGAGAGTCACCTATAGTACATCAGGTGACTTTGTGGGCAATAGAGAAGGACACTTCTTCTGGGTAGAAAAGTCATGCAAATGATCCTCTCCTTCCAGACCAATAGCCTCTAGCAAGGCTCCTGGCTTGGCAACAAGGGTTAGATTTCAACTTTCCCTTTCTGCTCCCAGCAGGAGCCCTGTCTCTTGGCTTTCCCAGATATTCTGTGCCTGTGGGGCCTACTCCTGTCTTTCTGCATCTGACCTTTACTTTCCTTGAAAAACTCCTACTATACTCAAGAGTTGGCTTATGCAAATCATCTTAGCTCCTTCAATATTTTACTGTTTCCATATTTGATGACATCCATATATACCATTTTTTTTTAAAATGCCAATTCTTTCTACAACTGTTCATTTACTGATTAACCTTATCCACTGTACTGTGATTCTTAAGGGCAGTGTTTTCATCTTCTTTCTACAATTTATAACCGTTAATACTAGTACTTGTTTTATAACTGAGATGAAATCATTAAACATCGAGCAATTTAACTTATGACTATATCTTTTAGATGAGGGATAATATAACAGAAGTACAACCACTGCAACACTGGGAGCCCTGTTTGGAATGATTGCAACACAAGTCAATATTTTTTGTTACTCTTGTTGTTTTATGACAGGATAAGGGAGTTGAGGAAATACCAAGACTTAGAAAATCCTTTGGAGACCCTCCTTTGATGAGAGTTGGTTGAATTACATCAGATTTTTTTTTCGCAGGTTTTTTTTGGTTTTTTTTTTTTTTTTTTTTAGCCAGGGCTGGGTTTGAACCCGCCACGTCTGGCATATAGGGCTCTACTCCTTTGAGCCACAGGCGCTGCCCTAAATCAGATTTTTTTTATCTTGATACACAAATATCTGAAAGAGAATTTGAGAAGCAGAGTGGATGTTGAGGAGTCTTACAGAAAGGTGGAAGATAATCTGTTTTTCTCCCATAGAATCAAACCAATAGAGAAATTACAAATTTTTCCCTATGTATGATTTTTTTTTATCTTTCTCCTTCTAAGTACATAACAAAAACTTGTCAGAAGTTTGGCTAATATCAACAAGGGGACCATGTTGTAGTATAGCTGTTAATGTTTATTACAATTCTTAATACATTATAAAATACTGAAATGCTAAATAAACATTTCGCTTCCCGAGAAAGGGAGTTATTTTAATTCAAAAATATTCTCCTCCAAAATGAAAGGCCCTTAAGAAAAGATTATAAGAGAGTTTTCAATGACCCATAATTTGAATTTTGAGACTATGCCTCTCTGGGAATGAATATGAAATGAATAGCAGAGAATTTAGGTTATCACTAAAGATCTTTTGACCATAGCAAACTTTGTTTCAGTGAGAGATTGGAGTGGTGGGAAGAGGATCATGAGGAATGCCTTTGACCAATGCTATAGGATCTAAATCAGAGGTTGACAAGCTTTGGGTGTAAATGGCCATACAGTGAATATTTAGCCTTTGTAAGTCATATGGTTTGTGTTGAATCTTCTCAACCCTGTGTTTGTAGTTCAAAAGCAACAACAGGCATAAAGAAACAGGTGAAGCTTGATTTGGCCTGGGACCATCATTTGTCAACTTTGGGCAATTGGGAGTTTTCTATAAGTATCCAGTATTCATAGGAACAGAAGAATGCAATGTAAGGTGAGGCTAGGCTATTTTTAGGCTGATGCTTTAAATAAAAATGACCTTTAGTTCTGAAGTGTCTACCCAAGGTTTAGCCTGTGTAGCCTGCAGAACTGGAACAGGGGACCTTTGACAGTTTCTGAAAAGGCTTCTGCAGAGATAAAAAGGGATGCAAAACACTTTGAATTTCTTCTTTGCAGCAAGAACTAAACACAGAGTTTCTCCACTTATAGTGACTTGTTTACCATTATATAAAATTATAAAATCAAATGCGAATCAAACCAATCACAACAAGGAAGGCATTTTGTAAATCAAAGAAGTTAAAAGTAGCTAACCAATGCCCAGCGCATATGATAACAATGCCCATTCTCTTTGTAGAACTTCTTAATGTACAGAAGTAAAGGATAAAGACCTTATTGAATAAGTCTTTCATCTGACAGTTTGGGGCAGAAAAGTAACATCTGAAGCAGAAAATAGGGATGATAGAATTCCCGCTAAATTCACCCATAAACAAAGTCCTCTTTTTACCTCTCCCTCTCTATTCTAAGCTCACTTTATCCTAAAAGTTGAATAATTTTTATGTATATTAGGTACATAAAAGACCAAACACTAATGCCTATAATCATAAAAAAGAAAATAAGCACATTTGAAGATTAAAGTTCATTTTTCACTTCTTTTATGATGGCTACTCAGTTCATTTTAAATTTTAAGCCTTGAAGAAAGGAGTAGGCATATGATTAAGTTCAGCCTAGGTCTTAACTATGAAATGTAAGATGTATGAAATTTAAAGGAAATTAAAATATTTTTAGTTATTCTAGACTGCTAGTGGATTGAATCAAAGATAAAGATTTCAATTGTAATGTAAAGAAGAAATTATTACTGTTAACAGTAGAACTATAAACAGAATTTTAATTCATTAATATTTATGATGAGAGCCAACGTAAATGTTCTATGTTAAACTATAATGTACATAGTTTTTTGTGGGTTTTTTTGAGACAGAGTCTCACTATGTCACCCTCAGTAGAGTCTTATGGTGTCACAGCTCACAGTAACCTCTAACTCTTGGGCCTAAGTGATTCTCTTGCCTCAGCCTCCCAAGTAGCTGGGACTATAGGCACCCACCACAACACCTGGCTACTTTTTTGTTGTTGCAATTGTCATTGTTGTTTAGCTGCCCTGGGCCAGGTTTGAACCTGACAGCATGGGTGTATGTGACTGGCCCTACCCACTGAGCTACGGGCTCTGCACAGTATGTAGTTTTTTATTTATGTCTAGAGATATGTCTTTAGCAGATTATACATCGTTATCCACAAACAATTAAGATCAGAAGGTTTTGAATAAATCTTATTTGTATCTATTTATATTCCCATTGTCAATTAAGTTCTATTTGTTTTTAAAGTGAGTTTTCCTAATGGATAGAAATGACATTTATTGCTTTTACGAAATACAAACTATTTCTGGTTTTCTTTTTCACACAGATGCTTATTTTTTGTGTGTTTTTTTATTAGAAATAAAAGCATCTATTTCCCTACTGTGAAACTTCTGTAATATATTTTCCTGATATCCAAAATAAATCTAAAACATGAATTAGGTATACTTAGGGAAGAACGCCCTTTATTGTAATGAAAAGGATAATCTGTATTACCTATTGCTACCTAGCAAATTACCTCAAAGCTTAGTAGCTTTGAAAATATAAATATTTATAATCCTCGCTGTTTCCATGAGTCAGGAATTTAGAAGCAATCTAGCTGGGCAATTCTAGCTTAGGGGTTTTCATGAGGCTGCGATGAAGATGTGTCAGAGCCGCAGTAACTGGAAGGCTTGTTTGCAGAGGGAAGATGTACTGTAAAACATTCCCTCATCAAGATCACCCAGGTGGGATGCAGATTTCACTTATTCTAACTGAAGCATTTTTAGCTCCACCACTGACTGGGCATGTGCCATTTGTTAAAGTATTTAACCATTTTTTACACTCCGGCCTAGTGATCTTTTAAAAGGGTACATCAGATCATGACACCTGTCTGCTGAAGCTTCTATTACATTCAAAATGGAATCCAAACACCGTAACATGGTCCACACGTTCCAACATCCTCTGGCCCCTACATGCTACTTCTCCCACCCCACTGCCTTGTATTCCAATTTTTCTTTCATTGTATTTTTTGTTACCCTGTCTATCTACTAGAAATACTATAAGGACAGCTAATGAGCCATCAGTCAGGTGGCTGGTTTATGCCTGCTGTCCTGGTGAAATTATTAGAAAGACCACTTTTAGTTGTGTTCCATCAATTATATACTTTGCCTCACTCTTTCCTCGACTTCCTGGCTTTTTCACACACTCCCTTCTTTACTATAACTAGTCTTCTTCCACTCTTAGGCTAGCCTACTTAACTTGCATATGTCCTGCAGATAAACAGTGATCTTAGAATAGCTTTCCCTAAAATCGCACTCCTTCAAAATCAAAACACTATAATGCTTTTCCTATTTACTCTTTCTAGGAATCCAATTTCTTTGTTCTTTGAGAGCCATGACTTTACTTTTAAATCTTATTGTAATTAAAGTTTAGAAGGGAAGGGACACTATCTGTTAGATTTACACTGTGTACCCAGTGCCCAGAACAGTGCCTGACACATAGCAGACACTCGTTAAATATCTTTAAATGAGTGAAGACAATACGAAAGCTTTGTTTGTTGCTATTTTTTAATCTAGGAGTGAGGAAGGGATGTCAGGTAAATTGCAGCTAGGACAATACCTGGCACACAATAAGCTTTTCTTATGACTGAGAAATAAAAGATTGTATACATTTTAGGTGTACGACTTGGTGTTTTGATGATTCCTGTGATCGAGATACTTAGCGTAGCCATCACCTAACACCTTACATCATTTTTTGTAAGAATGCTTAGATTTACTCCTTTAGCAAATTTCAAATATAGAATGTATTATTTTTAAGTATTACGGTAGTTATCTCCTGAAATTATTTTTCTTATAACTGGAAGTCTATATTCTTTCTGATTGAGGTAAAAATTATAATCATTGTAAAATGTACAGTAAATGCTCTGATTAGTTTGCACCAACATAGACTTAATATAACCAACACCTGATCAAGCTGTAGAACAGAATTATCACCCTAGAAAGCCCTCTCTGGCTGCTTCCAGTCAATTCCAGATCCTCATAGGCAACTGTTGTTCTGATTTTGTTCATCATAAATTCATTGGTCTGTTTCAGGATTTCATATAAATGGAATCATACAAGGAGTACTTTTTTGTTCTGGCCATATTTTACTAAACTTTTGGGGGGGTGTAACTGTATTGTTGTGTGTATTAGTGCCTTTTTAATATTGCTATTATTCCATCGTATGAGCAGATCACAATTTCTTTATCCATTCTCCAATTGATAGATATTTGTCTCCAGGTTGCTGTTATTATTGTTGTTACGAATGAAGTTGTTTTAAAGTTCTTGAAAAAAATCTACATGGATATGGGTTTTCATTTCTCTTGGGTAAATACTTTGGAGTAGAAACTTCTGAGTTTGAAGACAGGTTAGAATTTTTAAATTTACAAGCTGCTGAACAGCTTTCCAAACGGGCATACCATTTTGTACTCTCACCAGCAATCTGGGATAGTTTGCAGTAGTGTTCCATATCCTTGCCAATGGGTTTTTTTAATTTACATTTCTCCAATAACTAAAATTTAGCACATTTTCATGTGTTTATAGGCCTTTTACATCCTCTGCTTAAAAGTATGTGTTCAAGTCCTTCTTTCTTTTTAACTTGGGTTGTTTGGATACAAGTTTTTTGTAATGCATACATAAAATATTTTCTCTCTGGTTGGAATCTTTTGCGGGGTAGAAGTTTTTCATTTTATGAATTTCAGTTTATAATTATTTTATAGTTTGTGTTTTGTGATTGTTCTTTAAAAGATCTTTGTTATTCCTGTAGATTGTGAATATAGTCTTCTGTATTATCTTCTGTAAGCTTTCCTTTATAGTCTTAGCTTTTATGTAGATCTATGAATTATCTTAATTTTTGTGTATTATGTGAGGTAGTGGTTGAGGTTCATTTTATTCTGTGTGGATATCCAGTTGCTCTGGTACCGTTTGTTGAAAAGATATTAATTTCCCATTAAATTGCTTTGTTATCTTTCCAAAAGCAAATAGCTGTAGGTGGGGTTCTATTTCTGGAGTTTCTGTTTTTGTTGTTGGCCTATATGCTGATCTTTATGCCAATTCTGTAATATTTATTACCAAAGAGTTATAGTAAGTCTGGAAATTTAGAGTTTGAGTCCTTTGACTTCATTCTTCTTTTTCAAGATTATTTTGTTTACTTGAGGTCTTCTGTCTAGATTTGTTTAATGTAGGTCCTTTGCATATGCAAGTAAATTTTAGAATCCAGTTGTCAATTTCTACAAAAAACAAAAACCTGTTGAAATTTTGTTTGTATTGCTTTGAATCTTCCAGTTCATTTAGGTAAGAATGGATATCTGCTTTCTGTGGGAGCCCTATGGCCCTGGTCTCCATCGCCGCAGAAAGGAACCAGGCGAGATGCGGATTAGAAGTACAAGCTTGCAGGAGGCGGGCTAACCTTGATTGCAGGGTAGGAGCATCCTCAGCAGTAGCCTTTTATTGAGACAGCACAAGGCAGGTGAGGGGAGTATTAGACAATGACTACGTGCCCAAGGCTCGCCATGGGCTCGGGTTCTCTCTCCGCAAGGATCACCTGCAGAGGAATTGGCCGAAGGCCCGCCCCCCCAGCTGCAAATCATCTTGCTCAGAGGTCATCTGGCTCTTGGCGTCCTCTACAGCTTTCAATAACCATTATTATTAATCTAGTGGTAATGAGGATGGATTGGCTTCATGAAATAAAACCATTAAGATGTGACCAATTGTATGAGGATACTGAGAAAGAAGGGACATCACAAATTGCAAGGTTTGGGGGTTCAGACATAATGCCAGTTATACTGAAGAATAGTTGGAGAGAAATCAGGAGTTTGTGAAGGGACCTATGTTTCACTTCAGGGAAAATATTCTGCATCAAGCATCGGTTTCCTTGGTCTTGTTATCCTTCAAGCCTTTGTCTTTTGGGACTTTTCACAGAATTATTTCCTAAATATGTTTTCTTCGAAAGTCAGAGTGTTTTCCTTCTTAAGTGCTATGTATTTCCAATATGTCAAAACAGGATGCAATTGCAAACTGATTTTACTTTTTGTAAATCTCTTGTTCTTGCACACTATTACCTGAGGGCAAAAGTACTTCTGAAATCAAAATGTCATGAGCCACTTTTTTCTTTATGTATATTGGGGGGCAGGCCTTTTAGGACTAAACACAAAAAGAGTCTTTGCAGAGAGTTAAAAATGAGCGTGTGTGTTTCCCACCAGGCAGTCGGAGGCTGATAGCATACTTCTAACATGGGAGTAAGTTATTTCTCAAATTAAAAAGAAAAAAATAGAAAGATTGCAGGGACTTGAATTAACTTCCAATGAAAGAGAGCAGATTTCTAAACCATTACTAAATATTCTATCTGGAAAACATTGATGTTTAAATTTCCCTGACTGGGTTGGAAAAGTGCACAGGTAAGTGTTTTGCGTCTGGTCTCTTCCTAACTGCTCAGCATCAGAATATCTGAAAACAGCTGCCTTTTGACCTATTAATCCAAACATAATAAGAGTTGTTATTCAAAAGGTAAATGTGTCATTACTACAGCCTGATCCTTTTTACTAACACAGTAATAGCATAAGTGTGTTTATTTGTTAATCTGATGTTAGGAAGGATCCTGTTGTGTATACGTGTGTTTTACTCATTGAGTGCTTTTTAGTTTGTCCCTGTTTGGCTCTTTCCCTGATAATGGGAATATGAGTATGTAGTATAAATGTTTTTATATCATCTTTTTTCTTTTACTTTCCATACTGTCAAGAAAAAAAAAGATATATCTTGTTTTATTACTAAATTCTGAAGCTTTAATTCTTATCATCACATCTCAGATTTACCTTACTGAGTGCCTTTTCTTACTCACTTAGAACTGATGTTTCTTTTTCCCAGAAATGTCTTTGCCTTTCCTCCTGCACCCATGGTAGCCTTCTCATTTGGCTTCATTAGCAATAGGAGGTAAATACAAAAAAAAGAAAAAGAAATGCCTCCTGAAATAAACAAAACACAGTTTCCCTATTTCCACTGCTAGAAGGTGATGATAAACTCAATTAAAAACAAACGGCAAAAACGCATTATGCAGATGGGGAAAAAGTTAATTATTCTCCATTTTGTCTGCTGATCGTGTTCAAGATTTAGTTGACGGGTCTGCCTTAGTGAGGGAGACAGCGTGAATTTTGTGAGAGAAGTGGATTTTCAGTGTAGATTCTCCCCTGGATACCCACTTGTAATTCCGGTTGGTGATAACAGAGCTCAGCTATGCACATCAAGAGAGAACGAGACCCTTCGGGGTATCACGCAGGGTAGCTCATCACGGTATTCTTAATGCTTGTTGGCAGACCTGTGTATTTGTAGAAGCGTGGCTGTTACTCTGCCGTGGAGATTGCTGGAGTGGATTGATGCCGCTTCCCCAGTCTCACGGCCAGCCATGAAGAGGATCCTTGTTAAGCTTCCAGAGCCCATTTGTCAGGAAAGAGGGGAATTTGAATGAAATCCCTGCAGCTAGCAGTATAAAGAAGAAAGTGCTTAAGCTCCATTTTTCAGAAATGGAATTGTGTTCACAGAGAAGGATTTAAAAAAAAAAAAAGACAACTATTTCTGCTAGTAGGGAGAATTATAAGAAAAGCGAGGGAATTCTTGGAGATTAGAGGAAAACTAGCAAGGTACAGAAGTGAAAATACTGGAGAGGGGCTGATTTTTATACTTACAAACTCCCATTCTGCCATTTCTTTTTCTTGGAACTCGGAGGAGACATGAATAATGTGTACTTTTGGCATTCTTTTCACAGAATACTGGCAAGGGCTTGTCAGTATGAGGAATAACTACATATCAAGTTCACATGTACAGAGAAGTGAAGCAGTTAGGAATTTTGCTGATTTTTATTTAAACACATTTGATAAAGTGAGTACACTCAGCCAAATGAAAAACTGCAAAGTCATTAAAGAAATAAATTACCTTTCATTTTTCTAAATGAGTAAATGGGTCGTCCAGGGCCCCCAAACAGGAGTTATTCGATCGTTATTATGGGACAAACACTTTATAAAGGATTAGCAATAAAGGAAAACATAGGGAAGAAGCAAGGCATGCATGCTAGGGCAATAGCAGTTCTCAACAGGCTGAAGGAAACAGGACAGTTACAACCAGCTGGAGAGTTTTTGATTCCTCTGCCACACACCATCTCCAAGTTCTGCTGTGACTTTGGAAATCGTATGGATGGTGTAAAAATGCTCCACAGGTGGCTCTGACAGGCATCCTAGTTAGTTAAGAGCCATTGCTACTGAAGCTTGCAAAGCCATTGCTACTAAAGCTCGCAAAATGGAAAGCTGGATAAGAAGTGGAACTTTTATAAACTTTTTGACCTTCCTGGAGGAAAGCACAAGATATTAAGAGAAAGGAATCCAGCCAAGCCAAAAATATCATATCATTTCAAATTTGCTTAATAAGAAAATGAGTCAGCACAGTGTAAATTAATGCAAGTTCTCAGCTCCAAGCAGATGAGATTCCACAATAGCTGAGCTTACAAGAAGAATAATTTTAAGGAACATGTAGTTTATAAGTCTTCAGTTATTAAGCTTATTGCAGCTAATTTTGTCAGCCCTCTAACTACCGCTTTTTAATATTTTCCTGTATGCCTGTGTTCAAGAGCATATAGTAGATAGTTTTAATCTTAAAATTTTAAACAAGAATATTTGTATAGTTTGTTCCCCTCTTCAATATTTGCAGCATCTTAGAGTATAATCCAAAGAATGTGTATGTAATCCTAATGAACTCAGATATCAAGCCTTGGGATATATCAAAGAATAAAAAGAATAAAATGATAGTAATGAGATTCTGTAAGCTGGGTAAGTTTTCCTTGTAAGTAATAACAACTCTAAGTACAAAATTACAATTAACAACAGCAGAGAAGTTAGCTGGAGATTGAAAACATCATCTTATTCAACTCAAATACATGTAAACAAAACTCTCCCTAACACAGGAATGTCTTGTATAAAGTCTGTTTTATCACACACAAAAAAAAACATGTATGTGTGTATGCATACAATATGATTTATACTCAATTACAGATTTCTAGTTTAATAATTCTCCATTTTATGGTGGGAAAGATGATCTAAGGAAGGGATATATTAAAGTCAAATTAAAAGCATTCATGTAGTACATCCTTTTAATGCATATAATAATGCACTATTATATCCTTTGATGCAAATTCTTGTGTACAATATTTTCTGTCTGTGATTTTATATAGTGGAGCTATGTGCTTTCATGTCCCTCCCCACGCTTAGAGTCGTACCTTCAAGAATAGAATAATTCAGACACACATAAATAATAGGCCTTCTGCTTTAAGCACATGTTCCTTGCTTTGAGCAGTGCAAGGGAAGCAGAGAGGCACTCCTCATTGGCAACAGAAATGTCTTATTATTAGAACTTCTCGTAGACACTCTTTCAGAGTCAATTTGGCATAGACAACAGGGTTCTTTTCTCAAATCCTAACCCTGTCACCAGTCAAAAGATGACTTGTTCACGTCTTCTAGCCTGTCTCAACATTAATTGGAAATGTGTTCATCTATATTGGGTGGCTGAGGTAAAGTCTTGAGAAGGGTTGGACTCTGCTAGGAGATATTAAATAGCAAACTATCTTAATTTCCTTATAGTTCTGAGATTCTGGAAATCTTGACTAGGAAAAGAATATATTTTGTGTTTTTAATTTCCCAATGCCCTGATATTAAAATGAGGACATTAGCGATTACTGTTGTGTTTTTTTCCACAAAATTTAGTGATGATACATTAATATATTAGAGATGGGAATTATTTAGTTTTTCATACATCTGCACCAGTCTAATGGTATTTAGAAATATTATCTCCCTGCAAGTGGACCAAGTCTGCCCTTACTCTCTTATACAAAGAACTGTCCTGATGGTAATCGTCTCCAAATAGACTGAAGAACAAAATTGTGTCTAAAGTCTTAGTAGTTCATCTGCTTCTGGGTGTTTTTGTCACCATCACCTCTACCTTTATTTACATTAGGCTCTTGAATTTGAGTAATTATACATAGTCGTACTACTGAATATAAACTTGTCATCAAAAACTACTTTACAAGGAAAATAGTAGCAAAAAGGCTAATCTATAGCTGTGGCATTTCTTAATGAGTGTTCCTGGGAGACTTCTCAGAACCCTGTGGAGAAAGGCATGTTTTTGTAAGAAAAAGGTTTCAAGGTGTTAGAACTGACAGAATTTTAGAAATGCTGTAAGTTCAGCTTGCAATGGACTTGTAGGTAGTGATATAAGCAGAATGAAAACATTTATTTGAGGCATGCCTTTGGAATCAAAGTTCATGAAGGTCTATCAGACGTAGGGAACTGAAAATGGGTTTGACTCTCCAAATGTGGATCCAGGAGCTGCTGGATGTACAGTCGGTCCCCACGATATACACATTCGACTTATGTACATCAGACTTATGCACTTATGAACAAGGGCTATGACAGGAAGTCCCCAAGATACAAATATCTGACTTATGTACAACTTTCACTTATTAACAGGGGCCATGACAGTTAAGTCCCTGAGTTATAAAAATCTGACATACAACTCTTACTTATGTACAGAGGCTATGGCAGATAATAAATAGGTAAATGTACCTCTTCCAACTTACATTCAAATTCAACTTAAGAACCAACCTGCAGAAGCTATCTTGTACATAACCTGGGGACTACCTATAATAGGAATTATCACATAAATATGCTAATTTCTACATGTTTATTTTCATCTATTTGAAATTGTAGAGCCTCAGTAAAATTATTTAAGTGTCTTACTCAGGAAGCTCCTCTTTATACTTTTTTCAAGAGCTAAGGTAAAACGAGAAAGCCTTAAATGAATCAAAATGCATATATACAAATCTGTGTCTTGGGAGAGAATTATCATCTAAGCCATTTTGTACAATCATATCTAACATTTGGGTGTTCATGGTAAATCTTTGGTTTATTTTCCATAGCATTTATTTCAACAATCCAAATTGAAAAGGAAGAGCAAAGCATTTTTATACTTTTTTAAAAAGGAAAATTTATGGCATATGTCCAAATATGACCAGATTTAGGAGAGCTAAAGGATAGTTGAGAATTCTATATGGACCTTGGTATTATTTAGTAATACTAGAATAAATATAGAACTTCACAAAATAAAAGATTTTGTGAAATTATTTTATCAACAAATTATAAACATTTATAATCAGTGTTAGTACGTCTTGCCTTTAATGCTTTCTGTATCTCCTATAAATGCATAAATACGTTTTTGGGGAAGAGAAACTTAGTATGTAACAAAAGACGCAAAAACTAGTCTTGTCTTTAAGTCAGCATACCTTGGATGGGGTCCATGATACACCAGCCTTATATCAAATCCTGTTTCATGCTATAGAAAACCACATTTAAAGTAGCACTGTGGTTCCTAGTGAGTCTGTCCTAAAAAAGAAATGTATCTTCATCTGCTTATTCAAAACTATTCGTTATATTTCCTTTTTTTCTTAGACATGTTTAAATTTTTGGCACCCTGAACTGGAAGTCCATCAGGAAAAAGATAAGCAGACTTAAAAGCTTGTGAAAGACAAATCCTTTTGAGGGGGGATCTATTTTTTCTTCATTTTGTTCCCTTTGGTCTTATTAATGACAGTTCTTTACTTACACTAATGGTTTTCTGTCAGCGAATAGTTAGGACCCTAGATGTGATACGCTACTTTTAATTGTTACTGTGCTTCTAAAAAAATTCTACCTTTCATTAGTAATTTCTCAAGTTTTCGCACCACTATCATATGAAACTTCTAACAATTGATTTTTAAATATAATACAGTAGTTCGCCCCTCCAATCCAGGGTCCATACTTTGAGTTTGAAGAGTTTCAGTTACCTGCAGTGCAGTATTATTGTGTGTGTGTGTGTGTGTGTGTGTGTGTGTGAAAGAGAGAGAGAGGGAGAGAGGGGAGCCATGTTCATACAACTTTTATTACAGTATATTATAATTGTAATATTTTGCTATATTATTATTAATTTCCTTACCATACTAATTTATAAATTGAACTTATTCATAAGTATGTCTATGTAGGAAAAAACCATAGTGTAGGTAGGGTCTGGTACTATCCGAGGTTTCAGGTATCCACTTGGAATCTTGGAGCACATGCCCCACGGATTTAGGGCACGTGGAAGTCCACGGGAGTGTGTTTGAGACTTTACACATAGCAGTTTCTAAACATACAAATTTTCCCAACAGAGATCCATTTAAATTTTGTTAACTAGAAGGTTTCAGGAAATATGAGTCTGACTCCTTACCGAACTACAAAGGTTAAAATTTAGGTTCCTTTTAGGTATAGTTTATCTTTATTGAAGAGTAGCTCTCCAGAGATGTTAAAGGAAGCTGCAAGCATCACTTTGCTGTGACCTTCTTCAGTTCATGGCTGTAAGGCGAGCAGATGAAGCAACTCTGTCTTTATATACTGACTGGTGCAGAACTGTCACTGACATCAGTGAATGTTTTTTCTGCTGGCATTGACGTCCACAGGGAATATAAATCCTCATTCTCAATTCATCTGCTATATCTCAGATATATAATTGGTTGTGAGGCAGAAAAATGTCTCTCACGTTTTTCTTCCCCAAATCACAATGGTGAGAAGAGATATTTTTGCATGATGGCACCTAAATGACTTTTACATTTTGACACAAGAAAGTTAGTTGACTCCTGAGTGGAACCTCTGTTTCTCTGAAGCGGCACTCACATTTCCTAACAGCACCATGTTGGACAGTGGCCTCTGGAAGCCACAATAATTTAGCAGAAAGATGTGTCTCTTTGCCTCTTGTGCAATTCTTGCATGTGTTAACTTATGCTTTAAAATGGAGGCTAAATTTAAAAGCTGAATTTCCACATGTCTGCCTTAAATGTGGGAGGGTCAGTTTGGGGGGGCTTTATGGAGAAGTGAAAGTTCAGACAGATTAAATCCTAAGGGAGACTGATGTGATGTCTGCTAAGAATTTATATGATGTTGTTGTTGGAAGGAGTCTTAATTAATTTCATTCAAACTTCCAATTTACAAATGAGGAAACGGAGACGTGGAGGGTTGATTAAAGCCAACTGAGTGATCAGCAGCAGATCCAGACAGAAACTCAGACTGCTCCAGTGAGATGCTCCGGTGAACCTCCTTTTGCTGCCTAATATGTATATTTAAAATATGTATTCCCTTCCATACATCCCTACATCTCCTAGTAGGCAGTTTGATTCCAGAGTCAAGACTGTGAAAGAGTTCAAGGTCAGAAATGCTCTTGGCCATCGATGGATATGGGTATTCCTATCCTCATTCACCAAATCAAAGATAGACACGAAGAGAAAACTATCTCCATTAAAATTTCTTGAAAAAGCCAATTTACTAAGTGAGCAGGAACCTCTCTAGGAAATTCATTTCCCTTGAAACACAGAAGTTACATACAACCGGGGTATCTGTGATTCATAGACTAAGGAGATTTATACCTAGGAATTGTCGCTATTTCAGGCCCAGCAAGGCTCTGCTTTCATGTGCTAAAAACTATCAGTGTCATTGGTCTTAACTTGAGCTGTAGGTCTTAAAAATCTATTCTTTCTCGCCCCTCTTTTGGTTTCTTTCCTGTATTTTCCTAACTGAATCTTTCATCATTTTTTTCCTGTTTCTTTTTGTACTAAGACCATCTTGCTCACGAGAAAGGATGGCTTTGCCACCCCACTTTCCTTTGGCTTTTTGCAGGAACTTGAGATTTGACTGCCAAAGCCATTTTGGAGTGTGCTTATTATCTTATTATTCTGCTGGTCCCCTGCTGGCATTCTCACTCCCCAGCTTCTCACACATGCACCTGGGAATAGGGACTCTCAGCCAGACTCCCTGCACACACCCACCACACCATCCCACGGGGTAACAACACAACAGTCACGGATTAGAAGGAGTATTCTCTTCGACCTGAAAAAGAACACCTTTACATATTTGCCAGAAAAAAAATATTTTTTTAAGCTAGCTGTTCCACAATATTCTTAGGGTCTTGCTCATTTTTAAATCTGATTGGTGCCTTACACTTCTGGAAAGTCTGAATCATTGTTCAAGAAACATGGTCCCTGTCTCCGAGTGAGATCAGTATCCACAATGTCACTGGCTTTTTCTCTCTCTCTCTTTCAAATCTCTGCCCCTCTCTTTATATCTCTTACTGAAATCTAGATAATAGCTTTCACTAGAAACAAATCAACTGGAATGTTGCCTTATACGATGCTTCTCAGCTGGGCTGGTCGTGAGACTCACCCAGAGCTTTGTAAAGCTGAGAGTCCTAGGGCCCACCCAGGACTAGTGAGATGCGGAACCCAGGAGGGTGAGTTCAGGGAACTGCAGGGTTAAACACTGTCGTGAGTGGGCTGAGATGCAGGCAGTATTGAACCTCAGACCTTCTCATAGGGTGACATGGATGATTCCACGCAGGTAAAGCAAGTGTATGTACACACAGTAAAATGCAGTGAGTGTCTTCACATAGCATGCACCACCCGCCTTCACCCCGTACACAAGACTCTTTATCAGCCTGACCTTGACTGATCTCACATTTGATTCTTACCACAAGCTTGTAGGTCCTCTTCTCTCCCTCATATGCCAGAGGGAGAAATCTGCCAATTTATAAGTATATTTCTTAAAATGCCTAATTTAATCTCTAAATTTGCTTAAAATCTAACTTACTCATGAAAAGCATCTCTAAATTTAATCTGATATAGATGAAAGTTACCAAATTACATGTTATAAGAATACAGAAATCATTTTGACCCAACTTAAAAAAAAAATCCAGGCTCAGTGCCTGTAGCTTAGCGGCTAGGGCGTCAGCCATATACACTAGAGCTGGCGGGTTCCAATCCAGCCCGGGCCTGCCAAACAACAATGACAACTACAACCTAAGAATGGCTGGTTGTTGTGGTGGGCGCCTGTAGTCCCAGCTACTTGGGAGGCTGAGGCAAGAGAATTGCTTAAGCCCAAGAGTTTGAGGTTGCTGTGAGCTGTGACACCATGGCACTCTACCCAAGGTGACAGCTTGAGACTCCGCCCCCCCTCCAAAAAAAGCCAGATTAGTACCTTGTACATCTTCACTTTAATGCCTCACAATCCTGAGGTCATTCTCTAATTTTAAAAATTGAATTGCTCCTACCCACTTTGTTTCTATCTTTCGATTTTCCCCAAATGCTATCTCCATGTGTGTCCTGAAGCACATTTTCAAATAGCTGAACCCAAGTCTGTGATAGACTGAGGTAAAGGAAATGCCTGCCCTCCTGGTAACAGCCTGGTCGTCTGTAGAAGACAAATGACTCTTTCCAGACAAAGGCAATTTGTTTACCTCACTCTATTTTTCATTCTATGTTCATTATTTATGTATTTAATACCTAAACATGACAGAAATAGTTGAAATTACTTGAATCCTTTTGGAAGTATGTATTAAGGTAAAGGAGAGCTTACAAAAGCTTTCTTATGGTTTTATGAAATTTGTTTTTTGAAAAAGATGTCAATGTGTTTTATTGTTTTAGATTTTTCTCTGCTTAAATAATGTCAAAAAAGAAGGAAAATATAGTTCGCAGTTACTGATGTGAAGTTTTTCCTGAAAAATTGATCACAATAGATAGGTTGTGTGTGTCTTCAAAGGACTGTATAGGGCATTCATTTCTCATGTTAATAGTCATTGATGAAAAACAAGATCTGAAGTGTGAGTATGTGTGTTTTAATTTAGTTCAAAGGAACCTGGGTCAGTGTTTCAGTGTTTATGTGCCCTTTGTCACCGTGAGGGAGAATAGCCCAAAGTCTCTTGCAACTTTAGTTAGATATAGATAGAAACTTGCCCTTAAACCCCAATGTAAATGACTGTCTCTTGAGATCTTGGCACAAAAGGTTAATTTCAGTCTGCAAAAGATTCATTATGATAGATAGAACATAACAGTCACTTGTACTAGTTAAAGTGTTAATCTGTTCACCAATTCCAATGTTACATTTTAGTAGTATACCCAATCATCTTTTTCTTTTAAACCATTTTTAAAAGCCACAATACTATGTATATACACACACATACATACACTTGTATATAGATACACTAACGAGATACAAATTGCCAACCTAAATAACAAAGAGAAGCTCTGAAGTAAGTGTTGAGAACAGAGCATTGCAGTGGGAATGTGTATGCCACAGTAAACTGTGTATAATAAGGGACATAAAAGTAGACAATGGTTTTTAAAGGAAAAATCAGGATTACATAATTGTTTTGAAATGATTATCTTTGCTTATAAGGATCAATAAGAAAGGTGACACCAGTCAGAGGTTGGATAGGCATTTGCTGGGCACATGGCCTTGCAAGTGTTTTTGTGTAAAGTTGCAGTGGTCTCTGCGAGATCATGGTTTTCTCAGAGTTTTTTGTGATACTTTTCATAGTGTACAGGCATGAGAATCCTCTGTTCACAGCCCTCCCTGGCTCTACTACTCAGGGACTTTTTTTTAACATTATTGTTTGAATTTCAATTTTAACAATTTTCACTTTTTTTTTTTTTGTCTATTCAAGATTTTTCTCTGGAAGGATCACTAATAAATTGTCCCATAGTTAGGTTTTGATACCCCTTGCTGCTGGCACAAGCCTGTCCTAGTTGTTCATCCCATGTTGGGGGAAGTGAGTGGTCTAAGTGTCAAAACCATTTTACTCACAGTTGAGCAACTAGTGAGGCTCAAAGGGAGAGGTTCTCAGGCTGAGTCTACCTGTAATCTATTATTAAGTTCAGTTTTAACAGTTTTCATAGTCTTTTGCCATCATCTCAAAGTGTTGAACTAGCATTATTCTGTTAGAAGTTGTACTTTTGCAAAATTTAACGAGTAACAGATACAAAGTTTGAAAGGGGGAAATGCAAAGTAAAATTAATAGAACAATGACAAACCCATTTTGTATGATAGTTTTGAGCCATGAACCTGGGCTTCAAGGCAACCGATTGAACAAATCAAGTGACCATGGAGAATTGGGTAAGACTTGTGTCCTGTTTTCTTAACGTTAAAGAATCTCTTAGGTCAGATTCCGTCCATTCAACAACAGAAGGTACTGATTATTAAATTTCAATTACACCATTATCCCGCCAATTAACATAGTAAGTATTAAGGGGGGGTAAGATTCTCATTACGATGTGCAATGTTGTTCTGATGTCTTGGAAAAGCTGCTCACGACCTGAAAACATCAACTTCTCCTGGTTTGGAGTCTCAGTGTCTCATCATGACATCTGGCAGTTGGGAACTTTTTGTGTGGTCCATGCATCAGGCATAAGATTTGTTCTTTAAAATTCATCTAGTTTTAGTTTATAAGGCTTTAGGAACAGAGAAAGTTCCTTTTTAAAATAACATCATTGAAGAGATTATTAAATTTCTGGATTAGAGAAATCTGGAAGAATTCAATATCTAGTCTTTAGATGGATAAAACTTAAAAACAGGGCACAAGGATTTAAACAGTATGATGACCGTTTGGATAAGTAACCTTGGAGATTTGTCATATTATTTTCCAGTTTTTAATAATGTGCAATTATAATTTTATACGTTTTCATAATGCACAATTATAATTTTAAAATCTAAATTAATAATGGAATTATTGAAAAGCTACAGAATGTGTCTTATTTTCTTGATTATTATTGTTGAACTAAGCCCTCTCAAAGAAGTTGCTTTTTTGGATGGGCAGGAAGTCAGATCCACTGTATCACATTAAACAGTTTTGACATTATATCTAGTTGAATTTATTGCTGTTCCTATTAGACTTCACTCTAAGCAATCACTGCTTTGACAAGATGACCTCGCTAACATTTTAGAGCAGCCAGAGGGATGATTTGCTTTCAGGCTCCTGTAGCATTTCAGGCATCTACACACAAGTATTGACACCTCCTGGCCTGGGGGCCTGGGCACTTGTTTCCTTAGGCCTTAGGACTCCTTGATCTCAGCATAGCAGCAGTTCTTTGGATAGAAACTTCACATCGATTTTCTGAAAAATCGATGAAGTCATTTAACTTTGCTCTTCTGTCATCCGTGATTACTCTCTGTTCATTAGAGAAGGGCTTTTTTCACCTTGACATTACCAGACTACTTCCCCACTCCTAAAATGGGCTAGCAAGGACTAGGGCCAGACTGAGTCAGAGACCTTATAGTGATTTTAAAAGCTGACATCCTGGGGATATAATTGAAACTCTCTGGACCTTGATGTTTTCCTCCATAAAAAGAGGTGAGCAGATGATCTTGGAGGTTCTTTTTGGTTCAGAGACTTCACATGTGCAGTTTGGATGGTGACTTCTTCTCTTCTACCCCTTAGAAACATCATTCCCATAAGTATTATTCTTACACTCATTTTTTACTAAGCATTTACTTTTTGCAAATGCTCAATAAAAATTTGTATAGAGGGAAGTCTATACTAGAAGAATTCGCTCACAGAGAAGTCTATACTAAGCATTTTATATAAATTTATATTATTATATTTTATATTTATTCCTAAAAAAAACAGGTTATTTTATTTCCCCCATTTTAGAAATGAAAAAGCTGAAATCTGCAAATGTTGGATATCTTGCTCAAGGTCATACAACTAAGACAAGTCAGAATCAAGCATTGGGCTCGGCTTTGTCTAATTCTAGGGATAATATTCTTATTTATATCACAATATAGAGGTGTTTATTCAGAAGGAAATATGAATAAAAACTTCATTGCATACAGGTTTTCCTTGAGATTTCATGATCAGAGAACAAAAATATTGAACAATACTGACCATTTAAAAATGCTTTCAGTGTAAAACAGTCTACTTAAGTGATCATTTCCCCTATAATTTGAATTAGGCTGATGTGTCCATTTTGATCAAGTAGTTTGCTACTTAGATTTACACATTCAAAACTAGCTCTCTATCAAATGGTTCTTGTTAGCCAGAATTTAAATACATCAATGTGCATCTGTTAAATAATTTTTGTATTTCTTTTATTAGATTAAGCCTTGATATTTCTAAAACAGTTAATACCAGCACAAAATCATTTACATTTCAAATCAAGGAGTATTCTGACTGAAGTGCCTGCAGAAATAATTAGCTTATAGTAACATCTGATTCTACAAGTAAGGACTGAGAAGTAAAATTTGTATTACTATACAGCTTCATTTAGTTCACATATCATTTTTCTTGTTACTTTAGGTTTCTCAAACAGAACTTTTTGTATTATTATTTTATTTTGAAATTTTAAAATAGGGCAGCACCTATAGCTCAAGGATATGGTGCTAGCCCCATATACCAGAGGTGGTGGGTTCAAACTCGGCCCCAGCCAAAAACTATAAAAAAAAAAAAAGAGAGAGAGAGAGAGAAATTTAATGTTGTAGAAGCTACATTGCACTTCACCATCATACAAAATCCTCTTTCACCAAATACTAGATGCATTTGTAGTGTTAGCACACAGGTAAAAACTTTAAAATTAAATATTTGAGAGCAATTTTGTTAAGTAAGGGACAGTTTTTAATAACAGAAATGGATAAAGTGCAATGAGTGTGTCTCATCTTTATACACTGGCTCATCTGAGTTGCACGGATGGTTGTGGCAATCTTTGGAGGTTGTGATGGGTTTATTACACTTAATGGGCACAGTCCCTCCACCGTGGCTGACATTTTAGTATTAGACTTCCAGGAGTGAATTGTTATCAAGTATGGGTTTGAGATCAACAGCATTTCCATGATTAGAGCTTTTGGTACATAATATCAAGTGTATGTATCAGTTAAATGAATCATGGTAAACGAGCATACTAACAACGTCACAGCCCCAAGAAAAAAGACTGTCACAGAGAAAACTTGGGGATGTCCAATACTTTGTCAGCTCTTTTAGTCCTTAGCTATTACTTGTCAGTGTCTCTCACATGAAATTTAGATTAAAGAGGAGACTTGTGGGCATGATTAAAATGAAACTATAAATATTATAACAATAAGATGCAGCAGTCTGTAAGATTTCAGTATTTAGAAAAGGAAATAAGGCTACGTACTGTTTTTAAGAATAAATCTTAAAAAAAAAAAAAACAAATTTTCCTGTTAAAGGAAATAAGGCTTATAAATACATTTTACTGAGGAGGAAATTAATACATATAAAGACTGAGTAGAACCCCAGATCTATCAATTGAGTCAATCAAACGCGTAGTCCTTTTTTAGTAACAACTTGAACCTTGAGCCATAATCACAGCAACCAGGAGAAAAGGGGCTGGCATCGCAAATTCACTACCCCACTGTGTGCTTAAGAATAGCATTTTCCCCTCCTTCACTGGATATATTACACAGATTAAATCAGGGGCATGTGTAAATTTAAGTTTATTACCTAAGTATATGTAACTAATAATATTTTAAAGGGAAAAATTATACAAAAGAGATACAGGGTGGCCATAAAGTTCGTATGAAGGTTTAAATTGCACACTATTTTAATTTGCATACGAACTTTCTGGTCACCCTGTATTTTTTAGACAATCCAGTAAATTGACAGCATGACAATTTTCTCTTCATTGATTGTAGATTAGCTGACAATATTCTCTTCCAAATGATGAGTTACTACTATGAAGGTACACACAATTTGCATTCAATTGAGAAAGTTATAAATTGTGTCATTAATGGAAGATACTTCTAGGATTGTTTCATTAAAAACTAGAAAAGCATTCTTTAAGCATAGGAGGGAATAACTGTGAGAATATTTAAATATACAATAAAACTGAATAATAAGGAAACGGGAGAACAGTTAATGCTGTGGTCAGGGTGGTGGTCACCACAGCTCATGAGAGTTAATTTAAGGTAACTGGTTGGCAGAGAACAAAGGGAAGAAATATATAAGCTATTTTCTTTTGTATTGGGTGGTTGCATTAAGGGTAAATGTTGCATTATCAATACATTCAACAAATGAAAGGCCCAATGAATTTTTTAAAAAGCCACACATAGATCAGTGATTAAAAACATATCATAAGCTGAGGGTTAAGATTAATCTCATACTTGATACTGGAGTTCTAGGTTCTTGGTCTTGGTGATTCAAAGAATGAATCCATGGACCACAGGATCAGTGGTAAGACAGGAGTTATTCACAGAAACAAAGAATATAAAACTACAAAAACCAAAGCTCCTAGTAGAGAGAAGTGAGGTAGGGGAACAAGCTCTCTTGCTCCCTCAGGGAAGTCTGTCTCCTGGCTTTCTGCTCAGAGGTATACATAGTCACAGGGAGTTGTTTTGCCTGAACTCAATGTTTACTTTTAGGGTAGGAAACCATGAACTTGACCAGCCAGAAGTGGATGGAGAGGAGTCAGTATGGCGCCAATATCTCCCCCATAGATGTCCAGCCCCTCCGGCTATTGGAGCCTCCCAGGTCCCCCAGTCCTGGGGAATCCAATAGTATTTATTGTCCAGCCCTTGGTTCCACTGCTGGCTGCTGTCACACCAACACCTCCAGGGCTAAGGCGGCAGGTCTTGGCACCACCTATATCAATTCTCCCTCTCTGAGTGGAAACTTTAACTGCTGTTAGGGAAAAGGGCGAAGACTCAATCTGACTGTTTCCTGCTGAATCGGGCGATGATAGGAGGGGGCAGTTAGGGTTTTTCTGCAGGGAGAGTAATCCAGGGGCACATGATAGAATTAGGTCTTGGACTGGAACTATTTTTACTGTGTGTGGCTTGATGATATTTTTGGAAAATATACATTTGATTAGCATATTAAAAGTCAAGGGTGAGAGGAGGGGTTTAATTACAGGGTTAGGTTAGAAGAACAACGTTAGTGATGTTGAAAGAACTATATTAACACTTTTCTTGCTGTCTTTTAAACAGTAACTTCAAACCTTCTATAGGCTCACAAGTGTAGGTGGACTGTGGTTGATTCTTTTCATGATCTGCTTCCATAGAAGGTGGAGGGTTCTAGGATTTTACTCATGAATGATGTATCCAGGAATCTAATTCTATTACTTAAACAGTTGGCAAGGAAGACAAGATAACAGAAAAGGGACCTTTTCAAGTTGGGTTTAGGGAAGGTGAACCAAAAGGAAGAGTTTTCGATTGTGACTATATCTCTAGGAGAAAAAAGTCGCTAAGTGTTGAACATGAAAATGTAGTGGGGAAGCCTTTAAAGATTTGTTGATATTTAGCTAATGGAATAGGTCCTTGTCTTATATTTGTGCAAATGGTTGTTCCTGCTTTAGTTAGTATGTTTCTCTCCAAAAGGTGAGTAGGACTTGCAGGAAGGTATGAGAGAATAGTTTGTCATCCCAATTGCAGCTTAGAAGCTGAGTAAAAAATTTGGTAACTGGTATAGTTACAGATTTGGGGGATAAATGATCAAGGTTAGAGAGGAGTACAGAAAAGGTTGTTTTTTAGTGTTCAGAAGAAATTCTGTTACTTGGCCCTACAATCTAAGGCAAACCCAGGGCTCTTGAGGGGTGATGACATAAGCTGGAGCCCTGAGAATCTGCCCCAGGCATACTTAGTCCTGTTCGGGTACTGATGGGATCACTGTTCTCCGAGGTCTTTGCCTCTGAGGACAGGCCAGTCTCCAGTGGTCACCCTTGCATTCTGGACAGGGGCCATGTGGCTTGTCCAGTCAGGGTCAGTCCTTCCTAAAGTGGCCAGTCTGACCACATTGGAAGCACCTGTCCTTAGCTCCTCTGGCTTCCCTCTGCCCCTGAAAGGTGCTCGTTTGTTGGAGTGCCATTACTAGAGCTGTCATTCTTTGTTGATCCCTTCTATCTTTTTCCTCCTCTTTCTCCTGATCGGTTATAAAAGACCATACTGGTTATTTTAAGAAGCTCCAGATTATGATTTGGGCCTAGAGCCGATTTCTGGAGTTTTCTTTGAATGTCTGGCGTCACCTGAGCAATATGTTTATTTTTTAAAATAATTTGACCCTCTATGGAGTCAGGTGTTAACTGGTACATTTTTTTCATTGTCTCCCTAAGCCACTCAAGAAAGTCTGAGGGACTCTTATTTTGCACCTGACAAATCGTAGACAAAGCTTGGAATAATTTGCAGAATTTTTCTTGGACCGACGTAAACCTTCTAGGATACATGTTAGAAAATGTTTACACCACCAGTCACCTTCTTTCTCAGGGTCCCATTCGGGATCCTCAAGGGGAACTACCTGTCTTCCCACGGGGTATCTGTCCCTGTCCCCAGGATATAAACTGAGAGTTAAGATTAATCTCATACTGGTACACCTGATATCAAAAAAGAAGCTAAAATTAAACTGAAAAATGCATTATCCAAACTCTTTTCTATTTACAAAAATATTTTAAGTAATCCTCTTTTAAACGAATAAGAAAACATGCCTGTTCCCTTAATTACATATCATTTTATTCTAAATTTGGGTTTTCTATTTAAAGCTATTAATACATCAAGCAAAATATTTTATCTAACTTGTTTCAAGTCAGAAATGTAAACATACCTCTCTCTCTCTCTCTCTCTCTCTCTCTCTCTCTCTTTCTCTCATTCTAACACTGTATCTCATTTTCATTTCAATGTTCATACAAGCACACACACATACATACACAAACGCCCATCTTTCCATTTCAGGATAAAATATTATTCTTAAGGATTCTGATTAATCAGATTTGTGTGTTAGTCCTTTTGTCTGGTTTTTTTCTTTCTTAAATATAAAAATTCATTTCTGCCTTAATAAGTACAGCATAGTTAAAACACTTATTAACAAAATTGCAGCACTAAAGGTATCATTTATGATTATTGTATATACCATCCATGTCTAATTACCTAAAAAATTAAAAGGATCTCACACAAAAAATTTTCAAAGACATGAAGATAACAAATGTATAATAATGAAGTAAAGGTAAAATCACACACATGTACACATTCACACACCTACTGGGCCAATCAAAATTTGGTCCCAATAGTTGGAATTCCTATCCGAATTTGAAATACATTTGAGATTTCTTGCATTTTCCTATTCTTTCATCCCCTGGTCCCCACCACGTGCTGGAGGACAGAGACAAATGGGCTACATCTTCTGTCCTGGTCACCAGATAATTAGGGCAAGACATAGGGTTATTGTCTAGCTCTAGAGAGCAGACAGGAAATAATTCTTCACAATGGAAGTAAGAATGGAGAGGAGAAGGTAGGGAAAGTTCCATGGAGGACATGGAATTGGAAAAGGAGTGAACATATAAAAAGAAATTTACTGAAGCAAGAGAGACAGTCAGGGATATTGTGAAGCAATTCCAACACAGAATGTAGAGGGAGAATCTGGAACTGGACAGAGATTGGCCTCAAAGTTCATGGTCAAAATTTTTTTTTGGTTTTTTTTTTTAATTGAATCATAACTGTGCACATTAGTTCAATCATGGGGTACAGTGTGCGGGCTTCACATGCAATCTGAGATATTTTTATCAACCTGATTGACATAACATTCATGATATTTTCTCGTTTACTATATGAAAACATTTTTGATCCATATTTAGAAGTTTTCT
>CAUYON010033582.1:0-38660 GCA_963573935.1 Arctocebus calabarensis | reverse complement strand
ATAAATGTTCAGTCTGTGAGAGAGTCCACTATATAAATGTTCAGTCTGTGAGAGAGTCCACTATATAAATGTTCAGTCTGTGAGAGAGTCCACTATATAAATGTTCAGTCTGTGGGAGAGGCCACTGTTCACCTTTTTGTTCTCAATTTTGCAACATTGGCACTTTTTCACACATTGAATTCTAACCACATGTAAAATAAACTTACATCCCCTTCACCCAAGACTCTCCATTCTTGAGAACTTAGGTTGGGTATGTACACTTCCATTCTCACACAAGTGTCATAGGGGAATTCAGTGGTAAGAAATGATTGGAAAACATCCAAACTATCTAGCAGTTGGTTGTAAACGGTGGTTAAATAACTCAGAGTTCACTGAAACTATGAAACACAATATAGTCATTACAATGTTCTCCAAGTGATGACAGGAAAGATGTGTTAAAGATAATAAGCCAAAGAAGCTCAATGGAAAAACCATGTAGATCTCATGCTCCCACTCGTGTTAAAATGAGAAGTGGAGTGACTTTTCAGTCACATAAATGTTTGTGTAGTCTTGTCGGCCAGGGCGCAAAGAAAGTGGCAGGGTGATGGTCGGGAACTCTTCACAGAGCCCGGAGTGGAGAGAGGGGAGAAGAAATCTTCGTCCCATTATCTTATTTTACCGCACTTATCTTTCTACTTTCCATAGACATTTTTATTCAAAATTATGTTTTTAAACAGTCTTTTGCAGGTAAACTATGAAACTTCAGGGATAAAATGAAAGAAACAGATGCACAGAACAGATTCTTTCCCCAAGTTTATTTATCTTAAGGGAGACTCAATGAGTGGCTGGTAGAGATTTCTTGGGACCCCAGCAGTTGTCAGTATAATTTGATAACTAACCCATTTAGAAATAAAAACAATCTTTATGTTAGTCAGATTTCACCTTCTGTGTGCATCTGGGTTTTTTTTCTCCCTATTATTTAACATTGAGAATAGTCTTGCGCAGAATAAAGGCCCTTTTATTTTTTTAAAAAAACATTTCTTGTCTTGAAGTAATTGAGTTGCCAAAATTGCTATAAAATCTACCTGCAATCGTTTCTCTATTGAGGCTTTTTAATTTTCTAATTCCAGCCCAAATTTCAAACTCAGTTTCAGAAATAAAACAGGTGCTGCTATGAACACCATGGTGGTGACAATTGCAAAGTGTAAAGGAGCCCAACAGCAACTTCCTCGTCCTTATTCTCCTGAACTAGCAGTTCCGTGGAGGATTCGTGACAGTCTCCGGGAATGTGGGTTTGTGGACCTGTTCCTGCTGGCCCCACAGATCCCGGGTTTTCAGCCCTGATAACTGAAGCCAAGGAAGCCCCTATTAATTAGGGACTGGAACATTTATTTACAGCAAAATGTGTAAATATGCAAAGGTAGAAACAGATCGTTCCTTAGATCAAGTAATTCACTCCCACAGCATACTATTTTTAGATTCCAAACCCTGAGGGCCTTGACTGCAACTGATTC
Organism: Arctocebus calabarensis; assembly: GCA_963573935.1. Lineage (NCBI taxonomy): Eukaryota > Metazoa > Chordata > Mammalia > Primates > Lorisidae > Arctocebus > Arctocebus calabarensis. Next base: position 37,167 of record CAUYON010033582.1, on the reverse strand, counting down.
GGTGTTCCCCAAAACTACAAGTGTATTGCTAGCTATAATGAATCCATTTTTTAGCACAAAATGATTAAAAATAACACTGTAGAACCTGCCAGTTTCGTTAAGCAGATGGACAGGCAAGGGGAGTGACTGTTGATCTTCAGCCAGACCAAAATGGACTCAGGGTTCTCAAAGCACACAGGAACAGAAAAAGTAACCATGACAATCAGTTAGCATGACAATCTTCTGATTTTATTTTCAGTTAGCATGACAATCTTCTGATTTTATTTTCTTTCATTTGGTTTTTGTGCTTATTCATTTTATTTTGCTGCTTTTCCTTTGTGTTTGGAGAAAAGGCACAGAACTCTCTGATGTCCTTACCTGGTAGAATACAGTCCACTAAGAAAAAAGACTAATGTGCGTTCAGGATGTGATGATGGATTGTGATCAGTCCCTCCTTGGCTACAGCGGTCAGCGAGGCTTCGCCAGGCCTGTGAATGGTGCCTGAGGGGGTCAGCTGTGCACTCCTGCTCAGGAAGAAGCCTGAGTAATGATAGCCTGGCTCCCGTCCCACTGGGTGGAGAGAGGCTCTGTAGATTAAATCAGCACTTTGCACCACTCCCTGAAGCGAATGGGGCCGTTTCCAAACACAGTTTGGGGTTGAAGTGTGCTGACTACGTGTCCCAACTGAGCCATCTCAGTGACACTAGCGCCTGGCGTCTGGACGTCTGAGAGATATCTATTCTTTTTTTTTTTTTTTTTTATAATTGTATTGAATCATAATTCTGTACATTGGTGCAATCATAGGGCACGATTCATATACATTCAGAAATGTTTTGATCGTACTGTTACATCTGTAACAGAGATATCTATTCTTAACCAGGTATTCTTGAAAACCGAAGCCTGCACTTAATCTCTTATAAAGGAGAGAACTATAGTCCCCATGCAACATGGTAGCTATTCAGTAAATACCAATCTTTTCCTTTTGTGGAGGTTATAAAACTTTAGTAACAGAGGTTAAGCACAGGAATTGACACACAGCCCAGGCAGGGCAGTGGTCTTCCTCTGATCAATAGCACTTTAGAATCTAGTGGCTGAATAATGATCGGATCTGCTTCACCCTCTTGTGAATGAAGGGTGGGCCCTTCTCTGTGAAGAGAAAGGGTAACTTGGAAGCCCTCTCCAGTCCCACAGTTGGAAGCTACTGCAGACCCAGTGTGAGCAGGGTCAGAGCGAACATGTCAACACCATCTAAAGAGATGGGCTCAGACGCCCACACCTTGCTCACTCTTGAACTCTCACCTGTGATGCCATCAGTTGGAAGACTTTGGGGACAGAGGTACAAAGATAGCACATTGGAATAAAGCTGACCTAAAGTTTCAGACAACATATATAGATTTTGTTAAAGTGGAATCACATGAAACAGGGATCCCGTGCAGTGTGGAACCTCAGGCGGGCAGTGGGCATTGCCTCTCGGCCCAGGTGCCGCAGTAAGAGGTGCCCTGTCTCCAGAAACATAAAGACGATCATAAAACTCAGTAAAAGTCTGGTCTTCATTACCATAGTTTATCAGAGATTCTAAAGAGCACCAGTGACAAAATGTTTCTTCCATCCAAAAATATGCTATTGGCTTTTGACCTAAATAACTGCTCCTAGCTAGTAGCTGGCAGGTTCAGCCACATGTGCTCATTACTAGAGTATTTATAAAGGATAAAAAAATAAAAGTTCTAAGGGTTAGAAGCCTTTGGAATTGATTCAAGGGTAGCACGTGCATCCAATCCCTGGGGTACAACACATTCCCAAGTTTTAAGTAAGATCCTCTATTCAGCTCTGCGGACGCAGTGGTTGGGAAGGCAGAGAAGCAATCCACCAGCCTTTCTCTGACCATGTCTTTCCAGAGTGTAGCCCCGGAATTGTGATCTCTTTGTTTAGAGGAAAAAAAAAAAAGAGATCCTATAGTAAATATTTTACTGACTTTGAAGAATGAATTTTAAAATAGTTATGGTTTTTAAAACTTATTTTATCATTAATGAATGAATCAAGAAAATTATAATTATTTCTGATTAGTCCATGTATATTAGTGAAAATCATTTGGTCATCTATATTCAGTAATGGACAAGGAAATGTTAAAAAATAATCATCTTTGGTTATCCAGTGTATAAAGTACAGCACTGGCTCTAAGGCAGACAGCATCCTTTAAAATTTTTCTAATGAAACAAAGGAACAGAATAGGAAAATAAATTTCTGCAAATAGCAAAATAGTTTACAGAGGATTCAAATCTTGTTGTTCTGATGCCACAAGAAGTTCTTTCTGCTACTCAGATATAAGTTCTTTAAAAAAGAAAAGCCAAGTGGAAATAAACTCAGTAATTTTGGTAGTTTTTGACAGTTTAATTTTGATAGTAAGTTTAAGAGTAATTTTCAAATCAGGCACTAGATTTGAAGCCTGAGCTCACATCCCAGCTCTGCCATTTTTACTGCATGACCTGAAGCAAGTTGATTAGACTCTCAAAGCCTCAATTTTCTAAATTATAAAATAGGTATTATTTAAAGTGACTCTCCCATGGGTGGTTGTTGGGTTATCGCTGTCACTTAGAAGGGTGGATGAGAACTGTCCCCTATTTTGTTCCTTGTCTAGCACTGAGTCCAACTGATATCTGTCACGTAAGCGCTGTCAAAGCCTTTTGCTGGCAACCGCAGCAAAACAGGCAAACTGTAGAAAGACAAAGACTGGAAAATTCCTGTTTCACATTCTCATGTTGCAATTTTAACCTTCTTTTTTTATTCAAACAGAAATAGCTGAATATAAATGATTCTAATGTCCCAGTTAAGAAACTTATAAACGATGGCTTTTTCATGTTCATGTTCATACAAGCCAAAATGTCACTGCAGAAATAATTAGAGTTTTATTTTGCTGCTCTAATAACATTCAAACATTTAATCCTGTGGTGCCTTGCACGCACACAGAAAGGAGGTTACAGAAAGGAACAGAGGAGTGTCAGGAGATTTTTGCTACATCATGGTTTCAGTTCATTAGCAAAGACTATAAAAAGGGACCCTCCTAAGTTAGGCATCTGCATGGATGGATGTTAAGTGTCCAGGGGAGCTACATGGAGTTCTTTCCTCAGACGTTGGAACTGTAAGGAAGCAGGCACCAGGAAGCCTGGAGCGCAAAGGCACCCACATACTCAAACAAAGAGTAAACACACCCAAATGGGTTCATTCGCTAAAAATGCTTCTTATGAGTCAGGAGATGGGAAACATGTCTTTTTTAGACATGGGATCTCACTATGTGGGCTACGCTGGAATTGAACTCCTATACCTGGAACTACAGGCGCGTGCCACCGTGTTCTTGTCATTTGCCCCAAAATAATGGAACTGAGGTCATTATGTTGAATCAGCCATGCACAGAAAGAGAAAAACCACCTGTTCTCACTCATATGTGGAAGCTGAAAAGGAGGATCTCAGGAGAGTAGATTTATGGCACCAGAGGCTGGGAAGGTGAGGGATGAAGAGGTTGATTAATGGGCACAAACACATGGTTTGATAGAAGAAATAGACATAGCGTTTGATAGAGCTGTGGGGTGACTGTAGTTTATACTAATCTATCTTATGTTTCAAAATAGCTAGAAAAGAATAATTCAAATGTTTCTAGTATAAAGAAAGTTAAACACATATATAGAAGGCAGCAGATATCTTAATTACACTGATTAAAGTAAATTATATAAATGCATTAAATTATCACATATACCCTGAAAATACCTATGTCTATTATGTGACAATAAAAAATTGAGTTAATAATGCATTTTATAGTTTTAAAAGGCTGCTTTTTTTCTTGTGATTAAGCTGTTTTGAAACCAGTTTTGATGTTTGTTGTTGGGGTGATGGCTGTTTTAACAGCAATTTATTCTCTCCTAAAAATCTTGTACATGGCACAGTTAGAAGAATGGGCAGCGCAGGTACATCGTAACACTCTCCTGTCCTGGGCTTTCCTCTGATCTCTTTTGATCTCCCACAAACAGCCCCTATTCCCAACCCACAGATTAGACTTTGAGAAAAGTAGAATCTAATTTAACATAGTGACTTCTCCACTCAATAAAATGAGAGTCAAATCCCCTAGTCTAAGGGCTAAATACAAAACTAAAAACTGGAAAACTTCTACAAGAAAACACAGAAGAAAATCTTTGAGACTTTGGGTTAGGCACAAGTTTTTTAGCTACAACAGCCGAACATAATTTAGAAAAGAAATGATAGACTCAACATTAGAAATTTAAAAATTCAGCTTTTTTTGTTTTTGCAAAAGACATTTTTTTCTCTTAACATTATTTTTATTAAATCATAACTGTGTACATTAATTCATTTATGAAGTACAATGTGCTGATTTTGTATAAAATTTGAAATGGTTTTGTGATAAAAAATATTGCAAGAATAAACTGAGCTTAAATTATGTCATGACATAATAATAAGAAATACTTACCTTGCAATAAATTGCTTACCAGCAGTGACTAGACTTGCTTTTTTACAGATTCATCAAATAAGAAATGCTATTAGATAAGTATTTCTTATTATTACTTAATAATTTCTTATTAAGAAATAATAATAATTATTAATTATTATAATAATTTCTTATTTTTAAGTATTTCTTTTTATTATGTAATACTTATTATTATATAATATTATGTAATAATAATGTATAATTACATAATAATAAGAAATACTTACCTTGCATTAAATTTCTTAAAACAGTGACGAGATTTGCTTTTATACAGGTTCATTAAATTTAAAATGAACCTGTAAAAAAGCAAATCTAACCTGTAAAAAGGCAAATCTAGTCACTAAAGACATGCTATTCTTTATAAAATCCTATGACACATTGTTAAAAGATTCATTTGGTGTTTTATCCTTACGTAAACAATGAGGGTAACAATGAACTCAACTTCATATTCAGTCCTCTGGTTATTAAGTTATTAGCATTTATAATTTCAGTGTCCTAGTCCCTCATATGTGACATATTTTTTAAATGTTAGACACACTATAAATTAAAACTTCATTGCATATGAAAACTGCGCCATTTGCCTCTCCACTCTAGACAGATGAAGGCTTTCTTACAATGTAAGGGCAAAGGCCTTCAGCATCTCACTCCATTCACTTGGGACAGAGGGCAGAGACCCCAGACGGTCTGAGAGCAAAGTAATGATCTTCATGGCAGACAAGTCATCTTTTTGCAAAAAGCCAGAGGTGCAAGCAGAAGAGAGAATGTGACAAAGACAAGGCATGAAAGAAGTGAATAAAAGAAACTTCTTTACTTTTATGTTTCTAAAAAAAAAAATAAAAAAATGCTTAAGCAAATGAGGCCAGACCTCCTTTGTGGACTGTATGACCGAAAGAGGACCAGCTTCGCTTTGTTCACAAGAGCTGCTCACGTCTTCTAATCTAAGCACCCATACACACAAGTCCTGTAGAAGGAATGACTTTCAGTAAGGCCCTTCTGAGGTCCTTTCTGCTTATAAGCAATTTATTACAATGAATCCCAACCCTTTCCTAAATCCGGAAAGAATGGTACTAAACCACTACATAGCCCCCCACCTCCATGTGTCTTACTTTCCACTTAAAACACTTAAGTATATCGGTTTTATTTCTTTGTGGTTGTGGTTGTGAATAACATGAAACTCTCACATGCATACTCCAAATATGGCTAATTATAAACCTTTATTATATTGTGGTATTATTTTCAGTTATTATTGCATCACACTGTGTTTGTGATCAACACCTATAGAACCACGTCTAAGAAAAGGAAAAGGACAACACTTTTTTGGGGAGGCCAAAACAGTAAGATCACTTGAGGCCAGATATTCAAGACCAGCCTGGGGAATTTAGAGAGACCCCCATCTACACAAAAAATGAGAAGAATGAGCCAAATGTGGTGACATGTGCTGGTAGTCCTAGGTATTCAGAAGGCTGAAGCAGGAGAATCACATCAGCCCAGGAATCTGAGGTTGCTGTGAGCCAGGCTGATGCCACTACACTCTATCTTAGACAACAGAGTGGGACACTGTCAAAAAAAAAAAAAAAAGAAAAGAAAAGAAAAAAGAAATAAAAAGAAAAGAAAGGAAAAAAGAAAGAAAGAATAAAGAAAAGAAAAGAAAGGAAAAAGATACATTTATTCCATAAAGATAATTGAGGGGCCAAAGTAATTTCTGCCGTGCTGTGAACCTGATGTCATGTCAATCCGATGAATCCTCTCAACCAGCTTGTGAGTGGATAGTATGTCTCTGTAATGAAGCTGACTTGTAGAAAGACTAGAAAATCTAACCGAGATTTTATAACTAATAAGCAGTAGAATAAGTTTCAAACCAAGGATTTGTGGACATTTTTATAGTCTACAATGCATTTCTCATTGAGAGAAGGAAAACAACACTAGTGTGAGCCCTCCCCTTCCCCGATCCAGCCAGAATGCTCAATCATTTTCATTAATGATTCACTTAGTCCTGACAGATAGCAAATCTGGTGAGAAAACATGTCATGATCAGCAACCTGTGGGCAAGGAGAGTGGAGGCCATAGGTAGTAGGCAGCTCAGACTCAATCTATATCTCCCTGCTCATTTTTGAAACTGCACACACTTTTGCTTAAAAACATCTTTCCGACTGCCATGTAATCATTTTCGTGACTTCGGGTCATCATCTTACCAATGGGTGTATCAGAATCGATTCAACCTTTGATGCATCATATTAAAAGAAATTAAAAATGTTTTCTGTTACAAATGACACATAACTACTAACAAATTTGTGCATGGGGTTTATTCTGTACATTAGATTACTACCTCAGCCAAAATTCAGAAGATCAAAAACTCTTAACTCTAGGATAACCAGTAAAATGTACAAAAAAAAAAAAAAAAAAAAAACACTGAATCCGTCAATAGAGGAAGCAACAGGATGGCGCACAAAACGCTCCAGGAAACTTAGAGAAGATTATTAAAAACAAGAAGAAAACCAGAAACAAAGGTTTAATGAAACAAATATAAAACAGCAAAATGGGTTTAATACAACCATATCAAGAAACACTTTAAATGTAAATGGTGAAAATCAATACATTAATTAAGAAACAGGTCAGATAAGAGCTTGCTTCTAAAAGCAAGATGTATCTTTACAGCATCTGCAAAAAAACTCTCTTTAAACGTGAAGGCATAAATAAGTTCTAAGAAAAAAAATAACCACACACACAAAAAAAGACTGAAGAATGATATACCTTCAAATACTAAACAAAACAAAACTGGAGTTTCTATATTAATTTCAGACAAACTAGACTTCAGAACAAGGAACACATATCAGAAATGGACATATACATTACTTAAAGGTAAAAGGGTAAATTCTATAAGAAAACAAGATAATCCTAAACTGTCAGAGAATGCCATAAATGTACATACATTTTAAGAAAGAAAAAAACTATATTAAATTATAATACTTAATGTATACCAGTAACACAAAATGAACACAAGTCATGTTTGAGCATCTCTTGTAACTGTAGAAGTCAAACATGACTTGGGTATTATAATTTTAACACAGCATTTCCTTTTTAAAAAAAAAAAAAAATATATATATATATATATTTTGCACCCTTTGTGTATTCACCAAACAACCTTACTTAAAATACATGAGGCAAAAACTGATAGTTCAGGAAGGAGATACAGCGAAATCCGCAATTATAATTAGAAATTTCAACACTGTCAATATTCAGTACAATGTACAGACGAAATATCAGCAGGAATCCAAATCATTTGAACAGCATTATCAGCCAGCTTATACTAATTAATATTAATAGACAATCCACTCAGCCACACCAGAACACATACTATGTTCAAATGCGCATGGACAGTTCATCAACGTATACCATATTTTGAGTTTTAAAACAACCTTCAGCAGACTTAATAGAATGTAAATATAGATAGAATGAATGGAATTAAACTAGAAATCAATAACACCAAAAACTACCTAGAAAATTCAGGAATATTTTGCAATTTAAAAGCCTTTCTAGATCTTCCCTCACCCTCCCTGCTCTCTGCTCTTCTCTCTCTCTCTCATCTCTTTCCCCCACTATTTCCCCTCTCTCTAATATCTAACATAAAATAAACTTATGCTTTTATATTCTTTTCTTTTTCCTAGGCAAAAGTCTCACTCTGTCACCCTGGGTAGAGTGCTGTAGCATCATCACAGCTCATAGCAACCTTAAACTCCTGGGCTCAAGAGATCCTCTTGCCTCAGCCTCCCAAATAGCTGGGATCACAGGCCCCTGCCACAATGCCTGACTAGTTTTTCTATTTTTACTAGAGATAAGGTCTAGCTCTTCAGGCTGGTCTCAAACTCCTGAGCTAAAGCAATCCACCTGCCTCAGCCTCCCAGAATGCTAGAATTACAGGTGCCACCCACTGGGGTTTACACTTTTATATTCTGGAAACCAAAAAAAACAAAATAAAAAAACACTTTGAACTTAATGAAAATGAATCACAACATAGCAATTTTTGTGCAGTGCAACTAAAAATGGTTTAGCAAGGATTTATAGTTTTAAGTGCTTATATAAGAAAAGAAAAAATCTAAAATTAGCAAACCACAATTTGTTAGCCCATTTATGGGTCAATGGGCACTTGGGCTGTTTCCATGTCTTGGCTATTATGAATTGGGCCTCAATAAACATTCTGGCGCAAGTGTCTTTGTTGTAAAATAATTTTTTACACCATGGAATACTATGCAGCCATAAAAAGAAGGAAACTTCACATCTTTTATGTTTACCTGGATGGAGCTGGAACATATTCTTCTTAGTAAAGTATCTCAATAATGGGATAAAAAATGTCCAATTTACTCAATACTACTATGAAATCAATATATAATCACCTACACACTCCTAGGAATGGCAAAACATAACTATAGTCCAGAAAGTATAAGTGAAGAGGAGAGAGAGGGGAGGAGAGGGGGGATATGGGAGGAGGGAGGATTCTGGGGGGACTTCACCTAATGTGCACAATGCAATGGTACATTTCAAAACTATTAAGAAATGAGTATAATTGTGACGGATGTGTTACTTAGTTCAATGTAAGCATTTCACATTGTATATTGAAGCAGTACCCTGAACCTCATAAATGCATCAATGTACAAAGTTATGATTTAATAAAAAACAATTTAAAAAATAAAATAAAATTAGTAAATCAACACTCTGCTTTTAGAAATGATAAAAAGAAGAGCAAATTGATTCGAAAGCAAGCAGAAGAAAGAAAGTAACAACAACAAAAAAAGTTCATTGGGCAGCACTTGTGGCTCAAAGGAGTAGGGCGCTGGCCCCATATACCAGAGGTGGCAGGTTCAAACCCGGCCCTGGCCAAAACCTGCAAAAAAAAAAAAAAGTTCATTGTAACACAATTCACAATTGCAAAGATGTACAATCAACCCAAGGGCCCATAGATTCATGAGTAGATTAACAAAATGTGGCATATGTATACAATGGAGTACTACTCAGCTATACAAAAGGATTAATTAATGTCTTTTGCAGCAATTTGGAAGAAAATGGAGACCATTATCCTAAGTGAAGTAGCTCAAGAATGGAAAAACAAACACTACATGTACTCTTTAATAAATTGATACTAAAGATTGGCACACAAGTGCACAGAGAGAAGTAAAAGTCATTGGAAATTCAGCATGGTGGAGGGAGAAGATCCAAGGGTCAAAAACCACCTAGCAAGTATAATGAACATTATTCAGGATATGGGCATATTCACATCACTAACTCAAGCCATGTATCAAAAACATCTATACCACCTAGCTGCAGTGTTTCACTCCTGGAGGCCAAGGTGGGAGGATTGCTTAAACTCAGGAATTCCAGAACAGCCTGAGCAAGAGTAAGACCCTGTCTCCACTAAAAATAGAAAAATTAGCCAGGCATGGTAGTTCATGCTACTGGGGAGACTAAAGCAAGAGGCTTGCTTAAGCCCAGGAATTTGAGGTTCCTGTGAGCTATGACATCACCGCATTCTAGTCCAGGGAGACAAAGTGAGACTCTATCTTAAAAAAAAGTAAATAAATAAATAATTAAATTAAAAAAAATCTTTATCCTCATTTTTAAATCAAAAAATTAAATGAAATTAGAGTGAAAATTAACATAATTAGATACAGAACAATAACAGATAAATTCACCAAAAGCAGAAGCTGGTTATTTAACTATGTCAACAAATTTGATAAAATTCAAGGAAGAATGATACAGAAGATAAGGAAAGAAAACAGAGAAGGCAAAAAATGCCAATGTCAGGAATGGGTGTAGCATATCATTACTAAACTCAGACAGGGAAGAGAAAATATGGAACGATATGAGCAAGTCTAGGCCATGGACTTGAAAATGTATGTGGGACAGCCCAATTCCTCTTGCATCACAAATTACTAAAACTCACTAAAAAAGAAATAAGATAACCTGGAGGTATACAGATATCATACTGACAGATAAGTAGATAGATTAAGTGCTTCTCAACTGATCATGGAGTTACAGGCTGATTAAACCCATTGTGAGTTGAAAGTATCTTAAGTCAAAAATACATTTAATTCACCAAACCTAACATGTATTATTGCTTAAGTTAGCCTACCTTAACTATGCTCAGATCACAAATCATCTCAAACAAAAGCTATTTTATGAAACGTTTTGAATATCCTAGGAATTTATTTAATACTGTGCTGAAAATGAAAAACAGAATGATTATATGAAGATTTGAAGTGTAGTTTCTACTGAATCACTTTCTCACCTCAGTGAAGTCAAAATATTGTAAATTGAACCATCCTAAGTCGGGTACCATCTGTATTCTATTTATTGCTGGTGTAAGTTGAACATTATACAGCCATTTTGGAAAGTAGTCTGGGAGTTTCCTACAAAGACAAACATTTACTTACCATGTGATCCAACAATCTCTCATCATGTTTACTCAAGAGGATAAAAAGTTAGATTGACACAAAAACCTCACATAAAAGTTTATAGTAGCTTCATTCATAATTGACAAAATATGGAAATGTCTTGGATATTCTGCAATAGGGGAATGAATAAAGAATATGCCTGCATTCATACAGTGAATACTAGCACTCGAAGAGCAAAACTACTCTAGTCATCATGATTGATGAAACAACAGGAATGAATCTTAAATGTACCTTGCCAGATCTGAAATCCCACATACTGGGAACTTGATGGTCTCTCCTTGCAGCGGCCATGGGAGTCATGGCAATAAAACACAAATATAGTCCAGAAAGAAGGAGGGCAGAGGAGGAAGGGAGGAGAGGAGAGGGGAAGGCAAATGGAGGAAGGGCATTTGGTGAGATCTTGCCTAATGCACATAATGAAAGGGTACATTTCAAAACAACTAAGAGTAAATTATCAATGCTTCCCACAAGAAAATAAGTAAGTGAGGTGATGATGGTTCAGTTTGACTTAAGCATTCCACGTTGCATATCAAATCATCACATTGTACCGCATAAATGTATACAACTATGATTTAATAAAAATTAAATTCAAAAAAGAAAGTTTCTTCCCCTCTTTGATCAGTATTGGTTGAAAGATGTGCAGCTGAAACTGTAACCAAATTATTATGATTCCGGAAAAATCTCAAGGAAAAGTATTGCAAGCAACAGCTGTGGCTGTTGGATCAGGCTCTAGGGGAAAGGGTAGACAGATTTCAACCAGTGAGTGTGAAAATCGGAGGCTAAGTTCTTCTCCCAGAATATGGAGGCACCAAAGTACTTCTGGGTGATAAGGATTGTTTCCTATGTAGAGATGGTGGCATGGTTGGAAAGTGTGTAGACCGAAATAAATCACTATTGAAATGGTGTTGACACGAAGTTGCTCATTCGCTGAAGTTCTGAAGTTTTTCATTATGTAAATAATTTCCATATCTTTATTTTATAATAAACTGATGATATTCAAACTGCTGGAAAAAAGTTCATATACTGTATAACACAATTTATGTGGCCTTCTAGAAAGGACTATAGGAAGAGGAAAGACAAGAGTAGTGGATAGAATTGGATAAGATACAAGAACATTATTACCCAGTGAGCACACTCTCACATGTTAAAAAAATAAATGAACAAAATAATTTTAACTGTGTGCAATTTTTTAAAAGATCAACCAGAATGTAAGGGGAACCAGAGTTGTATGACACAAAAGTACTAATTGGGTAGGAGATGGGGAGAGAAAACTAACCTAAGTCACATTTGGGTTGTGTATTTTTCAACATACTATAACACTAAAAATGAAAAGAAATATATCCAAACACTTTAAGGTGCAAATTTGTTTCTCACTGGGATACTTGCAAGCAAATTGTGAAACAACCTCACAGGTACGCTAGGGATGAACAAATTAGAAAATATTTTGTAGGTAAGGAGAATTAATATTTTCATTGTCAGATCAAGAAGTTTCTAGTAAGTGGGAGGAAATTTAGAATGAAGTGGAAGCACTGGGTTGGAGACAAAAACATGACTATGAACTTACATGTGTATGTCCACAAACATGTGCACACGGATAGATATTGAAACCAGTCCGTGTGTGTGCATGTGTAGGCTGGCATGCACACACATGCTTCCTAGCTCTGCCTGCTGACAGCACCTATGAGAAATGGCCCTTCCCCTCGGTAGCAGTAATCTCAATTTGTGCCCTGCTCTTGGTTTTTTAATATCATCCTCCATTCTCCAGTAAAAAGAGCTAAGCCTCCTTGGAGTATTGGCTAATTCTGAGACTGACACAGAGAAAATACAAAATGAGCCTGAAGTGTCATGTAGTCCCAAAAAGTAAAGTGCTCAAACAGACAAACAAAAAAGGGCATGATGGAAAGATTTCCCAAAGGCAAAAGCTGAAACAACTTAAACAACAAAATAAATAGTGATTGTAATGAATTTAAATCCAAAAAATAAAATAAATTCCCATGAATCTATAATGATAGAAAAAATAATTGAACAAATAAATGGAAAAAAGCAGAACCTACACCTATGGTGCATATTGCAAGGGTACATGTCTAATCTATTAAGTATAGAGTATAAATGTCTTAACACAATAATTAAGTAAATGAGGTGAAGGATATATTAACTAGTTTGATGTAAGCATTCCAAATCGTATATAAAATCAGCACATTGAGCGGTGCCGGTGGCTCAGTGGGTAGGGCACCTGTTCCATATACCGAGTGTGGAGTTCAAAGCCAGCCCCAGCCAAACTGCAACAAAAAATAGTCAGCTCAAATGGCAGATCTATTTTTAGATCTCTAAGTATTCTCCAAATATCTTTCCAAAAGGAATGTATTCGTTTGCATAATTCCTTTATTGGGTATATATCCTGAAGACCAAAAATCACATCATAATAAAGATATTTGTACCAGAATGTTTATTGCAGCCCAATTCATAATTGCTAAGTCGTGGAAGAAGCCCAAGTGCCCATCGACCCACGAATGGATTAATAGACTGTGGTACATGTATACCATGGAATACTATGCAGCCTTAAAGAAAAATGGAGACTTTACCTCCTTTGTGTTTACATGGATGGAGTTGGAACATGTTCTTCTTAGCAAAGTATCTCAAGAATGGAAGAAAATTATCCAATGTACTCAGCCCTAATATGAATCTAATTTATAGCTTTCATATGAAGGCTAAAACCCAATTATAGCACAAGAATACAGGGAAAAGGGAAAGGGGGGGAGGGGGAAGGATGGGTGGAGGGAGGGAAATTAGTGGGATCTTAGCAGGGTACTGGGTAAATAATTTCTAAACAAGGTTTCTATAATACATAGAATGCATAAAATGTTCTAAATGTATATAAATAGAATACTTTAAGATAAGCAGTCGATAAAAATGTGTACTTCTAAAGCATAATTTCTCAGAAAGCTACTAAAGTGTATATATATGTATTCCAAGAAAATGAATGGATAAGAAGGAAGAGGAAGACAAGGGGTTTAGTGAGTGTTGGTTCAACTGAAGAGCTAAGGAAAGAGACTCCCCCAAGATCCTGGGCAGAGCCATCCTGTGATGACAGCAGTTTTATGCACTTAAATGGAAGTGACCCAGAAGGCTCCATGAGTGCTGACTGCAAAGAGATAAAATAGATAGAATACCTACTCTGTTTTAATGTTTTAAAAAAGAGTACATGATTGCAGAGTGCTAGGGTTTAAACTAGTGATTCTTCTAAAGAAAATCAAGCAAGCTGAAAACGAGACAATTACTAACTCTAAGAAGAACCGAAAGTTATGCAGGAAAGACAATGACACTGAAGATGGCCTGGCATGATAAATCACATGACTCAGAGGAGAACTCTTTGGCATGGTTAAAATAAACATGGAATGTGGATCCAAACAACATTTGGGTGCCTCTATTAAGAGGAGGAGGGGTAGAGACAGCGTGAGAATGGGGTGGGACCAGGGCGAGGCAGGGGATGGAAAGAGAGGGAAATCCTGATGTTCCAGAATAGGAAGTCAATAGTTAATGCTAAATCTGAAATTAAGCCATGGTGGGATGCTTCTGGAAGGAGGAAGCAAGGATAGTGGGGTGCAGGAGAAGGAGACACTGATCTTTTTCAAAACAAACCTGTGGAAGTATTTGACTCTTAAAACTAGTTGATGTATTAATTTGATAAGAAATCAAACTAAACAGAAGTCTGCTTGTGAGTACCTCATCATTTCCAGCCTAAATGTCATTGTGATTTGAAGACCTGATGGGTGACCCAGTTTATATTTTTTATAGATATACATCTACAGAAACACAATAAATCAGTGTTACATTGATATTTCCATGAGTATTTCTATATAGAAAATTCCATGAAGGGGGTTGTGAATTTCTCAATTCTTCTGTAGCAAAGTGAAGATTTCACAAAGTAATAAGTTTGCATTTGATACTGCCAAATACTGCTACTCTGTTCTTTTTAAAAATGTAGCTTTCAGAATAAACGGGACCAATTTCCAAGGATTGTTGGCAAACCATCTTTGGATTGGATTCCTTTAAAAGGAAGTTTTGTGGGTACATTTAAGCATGAAAACAGAATTTTGAAGACATAGAACAACTCTGATTACTAAAGAGAAGAACACATATCCTGCTTTCTGGGAGGATACTTCCAAAAATCTTATTGAGAGTTAGGAACCTGTCCAATAAGTCTATTAACTTTGCAAGCTAGTTGAAGAAAAAAAAAATTTTAACCAACTCGTTGGATTTTCACACCATTTCTTCCCACATTCCAGTTATACAGCCATGGTACTTCTATTACCTTCTAGAAATATAATCATAAGGCTTTATTGCAGAATTTCCAACTATTAAAATTCTTATCATTCCACCCAATAGCCTTTATCAAATTCTGAGACTACGGTCTGTTCATTTCCACAGAACTTTGGAACCTGGAAATTCGGGTTGTTGTGAGCACGTTTCCATTGATTTTGACTCTGAGGCTCCCCTGCCTCCCAAGTGCTATTCTTTATCTTCTTCTCCCCAGAAAATTCAGCCTCTTTACTTTTGCTTTTCCATTTCCTTCCAATTTTCCGAGGTCTACCTTCCAACTATTTTCACTTATAAATCATCATGTGGGTGACCCAGCTATAAGTGTCTTATTTGTTGTATTTATAAGTTATTTTAAAATTATGTTGTGACTTCTAAAGTCATGGCATTTGACATTAATTATTACTACAGTGTTTACCTTCGTTTATGTTTACCTCCTAAACTGAAAGGTAAGCTCTCTGAGTGCAGGGGTCATCTCCAACATATATATATATTTTTGAGACAGAGTCTTACTTTGTCACAGCTCACAGCAACATCAAACTCCTGGGCTTAAGTGTTTCTCTTGCCTCAGCCTCCCAAGTAGCTGGGACTACAGGTGCCACCCTAACTCCCAGTTATTTTGTTGTTGTTGTTTAGCAGGCCTGGAGTGGGTTCAAATCTGCTAAGTTTAGTGTGTGTGCCTGGCTAACCGTTGAGCTATGGGTGTCGAGCCATCCAACATATTTTTATATCACTGCTATGGTACCTGCACAGAAGGAACACTCAATACATTTTTGTTTAGTTAGCTTTACCATTTATTAATCTATGCATCAGGCAGGATATTGGGAGTAGCTGTGAATAAAAGAGATATCATAGTTATTCCAATGGACATGACAGTCTAGTACAGAAAATAAACATTAATAAAATGACAAAACAGATAAAATTACATTTGCTCCATCACGAAAGGTGTATGCTAGAGAGACTTTGCTGATACTTGTGCCAATTTGTTAGCTGGGGGCAGACTATGTTTGGGTTGGGACATTCTACACTTTTGTCGTAAAGGCCATGTCATATGAAAAAAATGTGGAGTGTTCAGGTGTGTGCGACAGGGCCAATATATCTTGAGTGCAGTGGAACAGATAGTGGGTAATGGAGCTAGAGGAGAATAAATAAAGATGACCTGGAAAGACAGGAAGGTATGACTGGATCTTATAGACATGTTAAGATTTTACTGTTTAGGCTAAATACAAAAGACCCCATCACAGTTTTTCAATAATTGGGGATATATGATTTGTCTTCATTTTGAAAAGTTCACTCCAGTTGCAATGTGGATAACAGATCAGAGTGGCTAGAAATGGACTTGGGGAAAAAAAGTTAATCAATTGACATAGTCATGTAAGTTTCTTGCAGGCCAGAAGTAATGTTAGCTTGAACTTCAGGGAAGGGAAATCAAAGCAAGAGAAAGAAGTAGAAAAATTAAGACATATGTAGGAGGTGGCATCAGCAGGGTGATTGTAGATACAAGGGTGTGATGGAGAGGGAACTATTAACAAAGATTCTTAGCATTCTGTTTTGGACATAAAAATATGCTGTTAACATTACTGAGATTGAGAACACTTGATCAGGACCACTATAGAAAAGAGGCTGAGACTGAGGTGGCCTTCGAGACATGCAAATGCAGTGTCTTGGGTACTTGGTATGGAACACAGACGAACGATGTGGGTGGAAACACCAATCTGTGAGTCGCCTTCGCATTGGTAGTGATTGAGACTGGCTGAGGAAGTGCAGTTTGAGAGGAAGATGTAGCAGAAACCTGGGAAAACCTTCCACAGTTGCAATTAGAAAGAAGGGGATCATCCAGGAATGGAGAGGCAGAGGGGAGGCCAGAGAGATGAAAGGAAAGGTACTTCTAAAAGTTTCAAGAGGCCAGTAGTGTCAATGCAAAGAGACCTCACATTGGATGACCCTTTAATCACTGGATTTAGTGATGTGGGAGAATCACGAAAAGCAAGAAAAGCAAAAGCTAAGATGAGGTGACACCAGAGTGTGTGGAGGTAGGTGATGAAACAACGGCAACAGCCTTATTCATTATTGACAACTTTTTGAAATATTTTCCTGTGAAGTAGAGGATGGATACTAAGAATATATCTGGAGAGGAATGTGGGTCCAATTAAAGAATGTTTTAAATACATATATAAAATAAAGGTTTAAATATTCAATATATGAATTACATTTTAAGGCAAAAAGCATGTCATCTCCATTGAATTTATAATGGAAATTACTAAAGCATTATTTGAAAAATACACATGAATCCAGCAATTTTTTCGTTGGTGAATAGAGTGGCTTGGTAGATTGTAAAGGGAGATTCAGGCAAAGACATATGTACTCTTACAGTCATCGTAGTCATAAAAACATCTTATTTATATAAAGATGGACCTGGCACCTTTGAATAGGTATTTAGTCCATTATTCTATAAAAAAAAATTTAACTAGTGTCTATTATTTTTAAGCACTGGGAATACGTAGAGGAGAAAACCAGATGCAACTTTTGTGGTGTAATTATTAAAAAATAGTAAATGGGTACAATGTTTAATTTTATGTGTCATCTTGACTGGGCAACTACAGGGTGTTCAGATATTTGGTCAAACATTATTCTGACTGTCTCTGGAAGAATAATTTTGGATGAGACTAACATTTGATTCTGTAGACTGAGTTGTCCTCTATAATATAAGTGGGCCTCTTTTAATCAGTTGGAGGCCCAAATAGGGCAGTAAGTCTGACTCCTTGTGGATAAGAGTGAATTCTTTATGCCTGAGTGCCTTCAAATGGGTATATTGGTAATTTTCCTATATTCAGACTCTTCTGAAAGTCAAATTGAAAACTTGACTCTTCTTGGGTCTTGTGACTCCTGATCTTCAAACCAGAGCTACTTGTCAACTCTCAGTTCTCAGGCCTTTGTACTTTTACTGGAAACATACCATTGGCTCTCCTCATCTTCAGCTGGCCAGCTACAAATCTGGGGACTTCTCAGCCTCCATAATCACATCAACCAACTTCTTATAATAAATATGTCCATCCATCCATCCATCTATCTGTCTTACCTATATTTCTCTGGAGAATCTAGACTAGTACTGTGAATATGAAATTGTTACAAAGGATAAGTTAAAGATGTCTTAGAAACATATAATGGGAAATGTAACCCAATTTAAGAATTAAGAGAGGTTTCTTGGGAAGGTGATGTTTAAGTTGAGGACCAAATGATGTAAAGGAGTTAGAGAAGTATGTGCCAAAATAATGTGGCAAGACTCTGGGAGGGGCGGTGCCTGTGGCTAAAAGGAGTGGAGCACCGGCCCCATATACCGGAGGTGGCAGGTTCAAACCCAGCCCCCACCATAAAAAAAAAAAAAAGACTCTAGAAGGTAAGGAAAGATTCTAGAAGGTAAGGTAAGAAGAAGTTCAAACATTTTAAATCCACGATCCACTGATTTATCTGCACATCTTCACATAGTTCTCAACATTACTACAAATACTTAGTTGTCAGAAGTAATTAGAGCTCTGATAACTTTACATGCATGTGTTTAATTTGCTTGGCCTTTAGTTAGCATTCAGAAGGTATCACTGTTGATGACATTTGATTTTTTCTTGGGCTTTTTTTTGACATTGAAAATAAACTTAAATATGAAAAAAAGACTTTACCACCCTCCTACCTGTATGTTTGGCTACTGTCTCTTCTTTATTCATAGTCCAAGGCTCTCTCATTTGTTTAAAAAAAGTGACCAGGTCTTGCTTAAGACAGCAAGATCAGTTTTATTAGAAAAAGACATGAATTTTGTTTAGCTATGGCCAATGTTTTGGCAAGATGGTCAGGGGCTTGGAAGGAACATAATTAGAAAACTTGTGACAAGAAAATGGGGAAGAGCTCTGTAGATAAATGTTCTAAATTGGTAAAAAAAAAAAATGAAGATATTTGCATCCCATATGAATGCTTACTAAAGGGTGACTCAGCAGAGAGAGATTTCAATAATCAAGTGGGTAAGATGACCTGCTCTGTGGGTGCCAATCATTCTCTTTCCCCATCTGCCTTGTCTTTGGGGTCATGAACAAGGTGGTCATAGTGACAGGGATGGAGATAATGCGCAAGCTTAGCAACATGGACTTCCATTCACCAAAGCCAACTTGCCAATGGCCACTGCTGAGTGCTTAATTTGCCAGCAACAGAGGCCAATACTGAGTGACTGATATGACACCATTCCCCAGGGTGATCAGTCAGATACCAGGTGGGAGGTTGATTACATTGGGCTACTTCCATTGTGGAATGAGCAGCATTTTGTTTTTAATTGAAATAGACACTAACAATTCTAGCTACAGATTTTCATTCCCTACATGCAATGCTTGTGCCCAAATTACCATCCATGGCCTTACAGAATGCTTTCTCAGTCATCATGATATTCTACACAGTATTACTGCTCCTTTGGGAACTCACTTCAAATCAACTGAAGTGTGGTGATGGGCCTTGCTCATGGAATTCACTGGTCTTCTGGTCTCCACCATCCTGAAGCAGCTGGCCTGACAATGGTGGAATGGCCTTTTGAATTCATGGTTACAGTGCCAGATCTTACAAGTCTGGAAGAAGGTTTCACCAGATGACTATATATGCTTTGAATGAGCATCAAATTTATTGGACTGTTTCCTGTTTCCTCCATAATAAGGATTCATGGATCCTGAAATCAAAGGATAGAAATGAAAGTAACACCACTCATTAGCAAATTTTTTCCTTCCTGTTTCCATGACCTTAAACTCTAGAGATCTTGATTCTAAGATCACCACCAGGAGACAAAAATGATTCCATTGAACTAGAAGTTAAGGCTGATGCCTGGCTCCTTTAGGTTCTTTATGTCTCTGAATGAGCAAAGAAGGGAGGTACTATGCTGATGGGGTGATTGATGCTGACTCCTAAGAAGAACTTGATCTACTACTAAAATAGAGGTAAGATAGAGTATGACTGGAATACAGGACATCCCTTATGGCATCTGTGAGTATTACCATTTCCTGTGATTAAGGCCAATAAAAAACTACAAAAGTCCAACCCAGGCAAGACTACTAATGGTCTAGACTCTTCAGTAAAGAAGGTGTGAGTCACCCTAGTGGGTAAAGAATCATAATCATCTGAGATGCAAAGGGAATACAGAATAAGCAGGGGGGAAAGGCAGTTATAAATACCAGCTATAATCACCTAGCCAGTTACAAAAAGTAGAACTATATTTGTCATGAGTATTTTCTTCTTTTTTTATTGGATGTGTTTTCTGTATGTGTTTTATATATTAAGCAAATATCATTGTCTTCCCTCTTTAATTCTCTCATCAAGTAACATGAGATATTCTTATTTTATATTACATTGTTTGAGTATTGTTAATTTTAAATAATACTGTTTAAATTATGAAATATCCAGGGGAAGAGTAAATAATACTTAAGAAATTTACCTCCTTCTGGGGAAGTAGTTAGAATGTTTTGGTTGTACTTAGAAAAGTTATTTATGTGGAGCAGAATTACAACCTTGTTATTGATATTATTTAGAGATTAAATATGGTTTAATGAGATGTTATGGATGCCAAGTTGACAAGATATGGGCTTGTGATGGTGAATTTTATGTGTCAACTTGACTCGGCCATGGGCTGCCAGGATATTTGATGGAACATTATTTCAGCTCTTAGTCTGAGACTTAAATATCAGCTTCTCATGGGTCTTGAGCCTGCCTTCTTTCAGTCTGAAACTTCCATCCTTGGCTCTCCTGGTTCTCAGATCTTCAAACTCAGACTAGAACTATAATAGTCTGTCCTGGGTCTCCAGGTTTCCAAATGCATATCTTAGGAGTTCTCAGCCTCTATAATTATATGAACCAATTCCTTCTGCTCTTGTTTCTATTTCTCTGGAGAACCCTGTAGTTGTCAAAAAATAGACATTATTTCAGGTTAAGGCTGAGAGGCTCTAAGAAATATGTGGTCATATACTATGTAGAAAGACATTTTAAAAGAATGGAAATAAAATAAAATTATTGAGAATTGAGAAGAGTAGATTATTGTATAATTTTTTCAAATAAGTCCTGCAAAATTTTCTACTTTCCTAGTCATTATCTTGCCCGTAACTAGAATTTAACTTCTCTGTGAGCAGAAGTTATGATTCATGAATCTCAGCAGGTGCTAAATAACTACTTATTGGCTAAATAATTCATTGTGCCATTGTGGAGCTGATATCTAAACATTTTGTCTAGGAAATAAGAAAAATTTTGAATACCATTCATCAAGCTGAATTTAAAGAGTATAGACACAAGTAAATATACTCAGTGATGCAAAAATGCCTATTTCTGGCTGTATAGCTTATGTATAATGCAGCAAGAATTCTTCCCTCAAAGATTTATGCTGATCAGAAAAATTAAGATTCTTCAAATTCATTCAAAAAGCAAGAGTTCAATTTTAAAGCATCAAATAGAAACAGTTCAGTAGCTGTTTTATCCCCCCCCCCAAAAAATGTATGGCCTGGTCTAGTTCCTCCAGAGAGGTAGTCATACTGTGAAACCTGACTTCTGCTAGCTAGTTTTATCTTCACTGCCTGAGTTGAAGCACTGTTGCCTACAGAGAATGGCCAAAAAACCTAAATAATGCACCAGAACATCATTTGGGAGCCACATATACCAACCAAAGGACAAGGAAGTCTCATTGCTCAGGAACCAGTTCTTTCTAAACACTCATCAACTTTGTAAACAACATGGAAGGCCTGAAGAGCTGCAGGGTAATAGAATGTAATGCAGCACATATTTTAGATGCCTCCAGTATGCAAAGGGAAAAGTTTCAAAGACAGAAATCCAAGAGGTCTGTGCCTACAATATTCAGCATTTGTGAAACTATGTCGTAAAACATGTGTCTCAATTTCCATTTGTTTTGTCTCTCTCCAGGGAAATGTGTACAACAGTTTTCCTTTCTAAGGAAAGGAAATTCTATTGAATTCAGAATCTGGCAAATGCAGGAAGGGGTGATTCTATGTCTTTTATATCTAAAATGATGATGTCTCACCTCCAAATTCCATTACACAGAGGTGGATGATGCAACATATGAGTTTTGGGAGTACACAAGCATTCAGTCGACAGCAAGGCTCAGAACATGCTTTCATACATTGTCCTAGATATTTGTTAAGGCACAGTTAAACAGTCATTGTAGTTTAAATCGCCATTGTAGAAATCACTGGGAAGCTAAACACCGAAAGAGAGGAAATTCATATGTCAAATTTTAGAATATGTTGAAACTTGGGAAGTAACCTTTTCGAGGGAATTTCTTTGTGCAAAGGATAATTAAAATAAATGTAGAATACCTAAATTAATTAATTAAATAAAGGGATATTTGTGGCTTCATTTTAAAGTCATTTTACAACCAGATTTGTGTACTATTCTATTTACTCTTAATTCCTTAATTATTAAGTACAATATTATCTTTGATTTTGACATTGATTATATTACACTAAGAATAATAATGAGATCCGTGGCATAGTTGGGTAATCTTGATGAAGTGGCATGCACAAGATCCCTCTCCCTCTCTCTCTTACTTATTTGGATGATAAGAAAAGTAAATTAGTAATGACCTAATGATGAGATAATCTCATGTGAGGGGTTTTATAATATAAATATTAAATTTGAGTTTTTGCTCATCTAGTTTATTTTCTGGGAGTTTAGAGTTAATTAATAAAAATGTCAAGAATTTGCAAATAAAGGAATGTTTGATCCAAGCATTATGGTCAATGAACTCTTGAAAATAAATGAAAATAATTGACTTATATAGCTGGAGCAGAAAAAGCTGAAGCATACCATTTCTTTTTACACGCACAGGAAAATATATGGAGTTCAATGATAAATTTCTGGCTGTCTCAGAATAAGAATAAAGTGATTTAAATAGCAAAATAGATTTTTGCATTATGTGGAAAAATAAGAATCCTAAGATACTCACTACAGTCGGCCAGTGAGCTAGTTAATTATGTATGTTTTTAAAACCAAATAAAAAATAGTTGGACTAAACTTAAAAAGATTTATGACAGTCTTTATTTTCCTTTGAATTGATTGTTTGGCTAAATTAACCAAATAAAACTAATTATCCTTTGAATCTCTAAATCAATCCAAGAATTACTAAATTCTCAATCAAATTTCCCTGA
Source organism: Arctocebus calabarensis (assembly GCA_963573935.1). Lineage (NCBI taxonomy): Eukaryota > Metazoa > Chordata > Mammalia > Primates > Lorisidae > Arctocebus > Arctocebus calabarensis. The sequence continues at coordinate 13,762 of CAUYON010033582.1, read as the reverse complement.
GAGACCATTAATTTTAACTGTTAGTGTGATGTTAGAGAAAAAGAATTAAAAGAATCAATAGGAAGTGTCTTTTTTATAAAAGATAAATTAATAGCCATAGATTCAAAATGATTCAAAGTCATTCCAGTCAGTAGATGAAAGACTTTATGTAGTTTTCTACCTAGCACATAATTTTTCCAATCTGAATGTTCTTGATCATTTTTCTCCAAAGGCCTCAGAATATGCCTCCACTCCTCACACATCTACTTCCTTCTCTGTTAATTACCTGCTTGTGACACAGGGGACATACAACATTCTATGAGCTTTGTTATGCCCAGACCTCGAAATCCCCAAAGACCACCAGGGAGCCTTGTCTGATGCAAATGCAAAAGAGCCTTTATTCAAGCTCGAACCTGGTCTCTCAGGGGCTCTGACGCAGTGGACCCCAACTCCCGGGCTACAGGGATTTTTATTGTGGTTACAAAATGCGTTGTGGTTTTCAACTCTAGCAAGCATGGGGTTGGCTGACCTACTTCTTATGCTTCCCTATTGGCTAAGCTAGGGCCCGTGGTTAACTGGGGTTCGGGGGACTTTCCTGCTAAGACTTAATTGGCTAGAGTCAGGGTGCAGGTGTTTGAGGTTTTTCTAAGAACCTAGGGCTATAGGTTAAGGGGATCTAAGATGGTGGTGGGTTACAAAATGGAGTTACTCCTGTCCTCTCAGCTTTTAGAATTCAAATGTAAAAACGTGTATTTGTGAATGACCTTACCAATGAAATTTAGTAATTCACTAATACACCTGTTGTTACAGCAAGAAGCTAGGGCAAAACTAGTCCCCAAGGGGGTTAAACCTAGAATGCTTCCCAACTAATGGAGAATTTACTGGTTACACTTGATGATAAAAATAATTGACAGAGTTACGGACTACAAAGCTAGAACATAAGTCCAGTAATTGTAGGCCTGTGCCCCTTCCGTAGTATTCTGTTTTCTATCTTAGAAGAATAACATTTGTAGCATGAAAGGTCTAAATATCTGAATGTCTTTTAAATAGTTGGCCCATATCTCACATCACTTTGAAGATATTTCTACACTTCCAGGTCCTGATTTATAAAGTTCCCTTCCCTGGAGGGCAGGGACAGTGGGAGGACAAAGAGTCACTAATATTCCATGCACAAGTTAGACATTTTGTGGGGGAAGGAGCAAGGAAGTAGCTTCAGATTGGTGGCTTCTATGGATGAAGAGAAAGTAGAAGAGGAGGGATATCTGAGGAGGAAAGTAAAAGAGGAGGACTATCTGAATATCTAACCTTGACATTGTTAGGAGAATAGTTTTGACATCAGTAAGAGCTTGTTGAGAACCATGGGTCTGAAGACCTATTCTAGGTTTTTCACCACCTCTTGGGATCTCTCTGTGTTGGAAATACACTTGTCCATCAAAGGAAAAGGCTGATTAGTATTCTGGGTATGTGCTTGCCTCTAAGACTATTTTGATGAAAATTGTATATACAACCAGCACATTGTACCCCATGATTGCATTAATGTACACAGCTATGATTTAATTTAAAAAAAAGAGACTATTTCATAATGAAGTAGCTCCTTCAATATGATGAAGTGAATAATGACGGAGGTGACAGAGATTTCAGCTTCTAATCACACTGGCAAAATCTCTTCCAATAGTTAGCTCTAAGATATTCAGGCTTCAGAAAGGAAACCTACAGGTTGAGAGCACAGGTAAAGAAAGGATGGAATTTTATAAGGGTATGGCCTCATTTAATATTAAAACTACAAATATGGTGTTAGTAATGCCATTTTACATACACATTTAAACTGTAAGATTTGTAGACATTAAATGAGTTATTCAAAGCTAAATACCACATGAAAGGAATTTCAGAGATTTGAACCCAGGTTTACATAAAGCTCATAAACTTCCTTTTTATATAACAAAAATGGCAGTACAGAAAAATAGTCTAAGATTGGGAAATGGGTGGAAGTGATTCCAGAGTATCCTTTCAGTGGAACGCTGGGCATTGTCTGGAAGACTGTTGTCAGGGGTTTCTGGTTTGATAAGGAAATGTACCATGGTCTTTCTCTTTTATTCTCTAGGGATAGATGTTAAGTTGGTGACATAGGACAGTAAAGCAAATGATTCTTGTCCATAAAAATAAGAATAAATATTGTGTTATATACATAAAATAGGTTTCTGCCTTGTGGAGAAGATGTGTCTAAATGTATTTTATTGCTCTTTCATATGGAGTCATCAAACTGAGGCCTATAGGCTACCTGCAGCCTGTAGCCTGTTTTTAAAATGGTCTGTGAGCTAAGAATAGTTTTTACATTTTTAATGGATTGTATAAAAACTGTACACACATTTACATATGCTCCCACCCCCATAGACCCCCTAAAGAAGAATATATAATCAATTTCAAATATGAACTGCCAAGCCTAAAATATTTGCTATTTGGATCTCTATAGGAGAAGTTTACTTAGGAAATTCATTTCTATATTCCTGATTCTATACATACATTTGTACTTATAATTTCTGTAATTTTTACATCAGTAAATATTGCATAGAAATTCTTACTGAAACTATAATCCTTTAATTTTCATTAGTATGTTACAGAAAATCTAAGAAAAATAATTTAATTTACTTTTCAGCATTTTCAAAGTGTGATTTATTTTAATAAAAGTAATTATATCAATCAAGCAATTTCCCACTTAATATGCTTGCATTGGTAAAGGAAGAAAATGTAATTTTAAAATCAATAACCTTGGCTCTTGGCAATTCAGTGTTTATTAATTCAAACAAACATATAATTAATTTAATGTTTAAATTACAAATAAAAATTTCCACAGATAATTATTAGTCTTAATTTTTAAAATGTTTGCCTGGGTACATATTTAAATTCATAAACAAAAGTTTATTTGGGGAGCTGATAGACGTGAACTTCAAAGCTGGTCTGTTTATTTTACCTTTAGCTAATTTGAAAAGAGAGTGACTGCCAGATTTGTACTTACTGTTACTTTTCATTGGTTATGCTTTTCAAAGAAAAGTGGGAGAAAGAAAAATAACCATGTGTAAGTTTAGTAATTTCATATAAGCTCATCATTAAGTGCTTATCCAAAGAATGCTGTGCCATCCATCACCTAAATCAATGCTGGTTATTTACATAAAGGTCAAATCCTCGATGGCTATTTTGGGAGAAACCTGGGACTTTTGCATTGTATTAACCTGATAGCCTTGGAGAGTTAAAAAAGAAATGAAATAGTGATAGTCTTAGATCTTCCATTGCCTTCCATAGTGCTTATGACAAAGTCACAAAACCTCAGTAAATTACTACTGAAATGAATTATTTATAACCTTATAGTCTCAGTTTTCAAGGTTTCTTTTAAAATTCTACTGAAAAAAATTGTATAGTATAAAATATATCAACTATTATCTCCAAAACCCACCATCATATTCTAGTATTACTCTCTGCCCTATAAATTGTCATCTTTCATGTAGCTTATTTGTTTTGCAACTCAAGTGCTTTTTACAAGCAGAAATTTCTTTTTAGCATAGATTCTATTTTCATATATATATATATTTTAAATATTGTTATGGATTCTACTGAAGCCAAAGGGGGGATGAAATAGCTTTCCTGCAAAATAACTAAGGGTTGAAGATCATAACAGGCATGAGAAATTGAACAAGTCATAAGGATTTGTTCAGATTCTCAATGATGCCTCCATAAGAGGCCAAGTTAATTGATACGGTAAAATTAATCTCAGAAAAAAAAGAACACAAACATAATATCAAAACACCCCTTGGGAGAGAAGTAAGCAAAATATCAAATGCTTTTTTTCCCAGTGTTGGAGTATACAACCTTGAAAAATGCAAAATCCTACTGTGAGACACTCTTACACATTTATATAGTAGTTTGAAGCACGAGTACTGACATACAATTCTGTGAAGTTTCCTAATTTGTGTAGAGAAAATGTTTCTTATCCAAGAGGCAAGGTCAAGAGAATACTGCATAGGAAACAAAAGTTAGTCAGGCAGTTTGAGTGGTGGAGGGAAACGCGACCTTTTAAGTATATTCTATTAATATAAATTGTTGATCTCAAGTGGGACCTTTCCTCCACATGCTATCTTTTGAATGAGTCCCCTCAAAAAGCATGTGTTAGGGGCAGTGCCTATGGCTCAAAGGAGTAGGGCACTGGCCCCATATACTGGAGGTAGTGGGTTCAAACCCAGCCCCGGCCAAAAACTGCAACAACATCAACAACAACAACAAAAAATACGTGTTAGAAAATTAATTCTCACTGCAACAGTGTTGAGAGGTGAGGTTTAATGGGAGGCGATTGGGCCATGAGAGCTCTACCCCCATTGATGGATTAATATAGTTATTGTGGGAGGTTTTTTATAAAAAGACAAGTTCAGCCAACTCTTCCTCTCTTGTGGCTTTTCTTTGCCCTTCTGCAATCAAATGATGTGACAAAAAAGCCCTTGTCAGTCCTCTTGTTCTTGGACTTCCCAGCCTCCAGAAGCATAAGCTGATAAATTTCTGTTCATTATAAATTACCCAGTCTCAGGCATTTAAATGAACCCACACAGATGTCTTTGAACTTAAATGTTGAAATCAAATATTGACACCAAAATCTAAAATGGAAGAATGAAACCTAGAAGCTATATAGACTGGGCTGTTTTGTCTCTGGATATAAAATGAATAAGGTATGTAAAAATTGTTTTCTAAAATAAATTGAAATGTAGCATTTAATTATAAAATTTCATTTGTTCCAGATGAATGGTTTAAACTAAAATTGCATAGGGGAGAGAAGCAAACGAATCAAGGAAAAGAAAGGATTTATATGCTACTTCAAATTAAAAATATAACACATATTAATTAAAATTACATTACAGTCAGTCATAGTTTCTGTTTTAAAGGATTTCATCTCTTAATTGCTATTGTATAACATATAATGAAAGAAAAATTTAAATTATAAAGAAGAGGCTACTTTTGGTTCTAGGACTTTGGATAACATTCATTTAAAATATTTGGGATGATTTACAACTGCTTAATTGTTCTTCTAGTATCCTGTGGAGTGCTGGGATTGTAGGTTGAAACTGAGAAATGGAAATTTAAGGCACTTCCTGACAGAGGAAAATATTGGGTTTCAAGAATAGTCTTGCAGGAAAAGTGAGCGATAGAAACTTAATCACCAGGGACATACAAAAGTCAACACTGCTAAAATATTAGAAGGTTTATTTTAGGAAGCTATTTTCCCTGCTGGGGTATATTTGTGGACTGGATTGCTTATTTGATCTTTTCTCATCTGTATTGTCCATTTTCATGCCTAGATTTGAGTGCGTAAAGCAACATCTTTAACACTTGAGATTGTTGTTATTGATCTCATATGGCCCGACTCTGACATTTGACCACCCAAGAAAAATATGAAACCAATTTTAATGCAGCTCTCAGATAGCTGCCCAGTTAAAAGAATACACGTTTACCTGACGCTCGCCTCCCTTTACAATTTCAAAAGAATGTACAATAATCTGTGGGCAAACACAGAAGACCATTACATGGAACACCGTTTACTTTATGAAGGGATCTATATTGGAAACTTTTTAGATACTGTATGAGTTCATTAAGGCAATTATGCCTTAAATTCTGAAAAAGACACGACTGGCTTGGTCATGGTTAGTGTTAGTGATTTCCTGTGGAGTGGTGTTTATGATAGTAGCATAAACCCAGCATGAAGTTACATTTGCCTGGGGGCAGTTGTAACTTAAGTGCTTGCTTTTTTGACATTTTTTCATATTCTTCAGGAAGAAAATGCACTTTTGTTGGTTTGTTTGACCAGTCTTTATTGTAATAATAATAATAATAATACAGTAGAGTCTATGTGGATTAAAAATGTATGTTACAAATGTGCTTGCCAGGAAAGGTAGAATCCTGCTGTCTTTGGACAAAGCAGCCTATTATTTAGTTTCTAATGCTGAGATTCTTTTCCTTAAGAAATGGTATTCTCCAAATTGATATTTCTCCTCCTTAACTCAGGAAGTTATGAGAAAATACTGCTGTGGTGTTCAAAACAATGGATCAAGTTCTCTGTCTGCTATAGGATAGGGAATTTTTCAACGTTCATTTCCTTGAGAGCCTTCAAGCAGAGAATATACCAGGCAAGCTAGCTGTACCATGGCCATGCATTGCTCATCAATAATGGACCTCATATCTAGGATACAAGATTATAATACCTTATTTTTACTGTGCTTCTTCTATATTTAGATACATAAATACTTACCAGTGGGTTACAATTGTCTACAATATTTCATACAGGAACATCTTGTACAAGTTTGTAGCTTATGAGCAATAGTCTACACCATATAGTCTGGGGTACAGTAGGCTGCCCCTCTAGGTTTGTTAGGTACAACTCCATGATGTTCACATAATGACAAAATCTCCTAAAGAGGCATTTCTCTGTCATTAAGTGAAATATGACTGTATTTGACTTATAATGTCTACAATTTATTAAAAAAGAAGTCAGAGCCCTTAATATCACTTTTTTATATATAATTTAGATTTTATAATGAGGCTTTACCATCTACACTGACATCGCTTTCCAAGATCTCATTTGTATTCTAACAACATTCCAAACAGGATGGAGGAATTTCTTCAATGAGACCAAATGAGAAGAACTTAACTGCGATTGGCTCTCCCCTGCCTTTGACAATCTGTACATGTCAACAGATGGGGGTTTAGGAACTGCTCATTCTACTTCGACATAGTAACAGGCGGTATGAGAGTTGTCTAAATTCTGATAGGTCTGCATAGCTCATATATTTCAAAATACTGTCAATTCATTTAAACATACATCTAAAAGACAGTAATATTTTTACACTAATGTCTAGAATAAACACTCCACTAGTTCAAAGTTTAGTATTCAAGCGTCTAGAGCTGGAAAGCAAGACAGTTATTTTTTCCCTTCTGTCCTTCTGAAAGTAATTTCACACAATTTGTTTGGACATTTCTGAGTTCCAAATACCAAGCATTGTAAGGGAGGCATTTGGTGATATCAGATGTCATTCTTTATTTACTTGTATTGTCTAATCTCAAGTTGGATAAGGATACATCAATTTTTGTAGATCTTTTTATTGGCAGAGTTGAATGTACTAAGCGCAACAGTGGAGCTTTAAATAAGTCCTGCGACATACTTAACAATCTCTCTACTTAAAAGATTATGCATTGTAAATCTTTTGATAGGGGCCAAAATTAAATAACCATGAATTATTCAGTGACAAGCTGAAAGATTCAAGTGTAGATGGGTTCAGGGTGCTATTTGTTAAAGCTAAGTAAATAAAAAAAAGGGGCGGGGGTTGGCTGTGTGCCTCCTCCCTCAGTTGGTGGGTGTTGACTTTTCAAGCACTCTGACCTTCGTCCTTCTCTGCTCCATCAGGAATAAGTTGCAGGGTAGCTCCCCTAGAGAAGCTGCATTGTCTTAGAAACTTTGTTTGGTTTTTTGGACTGGACCCAGGGAAATCCCTGGGAAATAACAAAGCAGTGTTGTTTATATACAAGAAAGAAACTTATTTATAACAGATTTAAAGTACTTAATCCATTTTGCAAAGCATAATTAAGTAAAATAAACACCAAATTGTAAAACAGAATAATAAATAAACAAAAACCAGATTCTGTACTAGGAGAGTCATAGGCTCAAAACCTAACTTGGGGTAAACTTGCTGTTATTTATTTTAAAAGAAAAAAAAAAAGGCAAAGTGGAATCCAGACAGACTTGGGTTGAATCCTATTTGGCAACTTTCTAGTAGTATGGGCCTGGGCAATTTGCTTAGCTTCTCTGAATCTCAGGGGATACTCAGTTGTTATTGTTAAAAAAAGAAAACAAATTAAAAAAGACTCTGCTAATAATTAACCAAATTAGTGCTACCATTTTGCTCAGAGTTGAAAGTCACAGACAGGGTCAGGGAGAATCTCATCGTCTTCTTTTTGGTGTGTGCCAGGTCTCCTCCTTCCCATAATCTCTCTTGTTTGATTTTTGTTGCTGATAGAGTTCACTGCCTGCCTTACTTTCGGGAACACATTTCTGAATATCTACATTTAAGTTCTTCCTGCAATAATCCTAAATTTGACGCTGCTTATCCATTTGTGCTTTTACTGATGATTTCAATTAATATATTTTTTGAAGATTTACTCTGTAAAATTTTGTAAAAGCTGTGAATAGGCATGATTTCTACTTTAAAGACCCTATGATATAAGACTAAAATATATGACAAATTATAAAGTAAGATTTCATAAAATCTATGTAAATATTTAATAAAATAGTGATGGTGGCTGGGCACAGTGGCTCACACCTATAATTCTAGCACTTTTGGGAGGCTGAAGTGGGAGGATCAGTTGAGTCCAGGAGTTCAAGACTAGCCTGTGCAACAGACCTCATCTACCAAAAAATAAAAATAAATAAAATTAATCAAGGGTGGTGGTGCATGTCTGTAAGTCCCAGCTACTCAGGAGGCTGAGGCAGAAGGATTGTGTGGGCACTCAGGAGTTTGAAACTGCAGTGAGCTATGAACATATCACTGCATTCTAGTTTGGGTGACAGGGCGAGACTCTGACTCTAAGTAACAATAGTAACGATGATGATGGTGATGGTATCTGATGCCTATTGCCAGGTCACTGTCTGCCTATGCTTTTCTAAAAGCTTTGCATATATTAACTCATTTCATTTCCCAGTGACTTAAACAGATTAGCACTGTTATAATCTTCAGCTTACAGGTGAAGAAACTGAGCCACAGAGAGGTTAAATAATTTTCTTAATGGGGGAAAACTAACTTGTGGCAGAACAGTCCCTTAGGAGGAAGTACTGATGTCTTGGTTCTGGTCAGGTTCTTGGACCTTCCCTTGCCCACACACTTACTCCTTGTGCAATGAAACACCTCTGGAGCATTATTCAAAGGTGAAATTAACATCAGTATTGTGAAGCTTTCTACCTAGGTGCAATGAGAGGGGGGAAAAAAACAAATCTTTTATTAACCCCTGGGCTATTCAGGTGTCATCTCCTAGAGAAGGTTAAGTTCTAAAAAAACTCAATGAGAGAGCAGATGGAATTTTTTGGTAGTACTGAATTTTTCAGATAATAAAAATGATATAAGCATGCTGCGGAAATTTTAGAAAATACTAAAAAGCACATAGAAGAGAATTGAAATTACTCATTATATCTAAACTCAGAGATAATAACTGTTAACATTTAGCATATATCATCTATGTGGGAGTGTAGGTGATTTTTCTTCTTTATGCTTTGTTGTATATTTTAAACATTTTGCAAGCAATTCATTTGGCAAAGGATTGTTTTTGTAGTAAGAAAAAGACAAAATAGCACAAGGCTTTAAAATATTTTTTAAAAATAGAGTTTAAAAATATTTTCACCCTTTATTTCCATCTTTAGAAAGGTAAGTTTCCTTAGGCAGAAATCATGAATGAATACTATATATATATAGAAATATATATATATTATAGTATATAGTATACATATAGTATACTATATGTATTATAGTATTAGTATATATATACTATATATATTTATGTATATGCTGTATATATATAGTATATATACCCCATATGTATGTATATATATACCATATATATACTATATATGCTGTATATATAGTATATATAGCATATATATCACACATATATTCCTATCACACATATATTCCACATATAGTATACTATAAGTATTATAGTATATAGTATATATATACTATATATATATTTATATATATGCTGTATACATATAGCATATATATGCCATATGTATGTATATAGATACCATATATATTATATATGCTATATATAGAGTATAGCATATATATCACATATATATTTCTTTCCCCTTTTCTTACTAAAATGTACTATATATACTATACTATATATATACCATATATAGTATATATTATATAATATATTATAGCATATATATCATATATAGTATATATAATATATAATGTATATTATATAATATATAGCATAGATATACATTATACTATATGCTACATGGTATATACTATATATACAACATTATATATATTATATATTATAGCATATATAGTATACGCTATAATATATATACTATATATATATACCATATATAAAGCATATATTTATTACACATACATTCCTTTCCCTTTCTTTTACTAAAATATAATTATAATGCATTTTATAACTGCTCACAAATTTGCTACTATAATAATTACCTTCTCCTGTTACTACAGACCTTTCTGTAACCCAGTATTAATCAATATAATGTTTTAGCCCATGGCATGGGTTTTTCCCCCAATGTTTAAACAAAGCCCCAGGTACGTTGTCTACCAAGGCTGCACTTCTCTTCTGCAATGTTGGGTTGTTGCTAGGATGTGGTTGCTCATCCTGGACTCCATGTCCCAGCATTCCTCTGCATCCTGACTGTCATTCATCAAACAGAGCTGGGCAGAGACAGTATGCCCCTCTGATGGAGCTGGGCTTTAATAGACTCCTCCATCCTTATTCCCCACCATTCTCTGTCTTTCCTTATTCTCTGCCAACAAAGAACAAAGTATCCTAAGACCTTAATGGATAACAGTGCCACGATGGAAGGAACAGTGTTTTACCACATAAAAGGGTGCCTGCCAAATATTGACATTGAAACTGAGCAAGTATTAATTTTCATTATAATTCAGTCTGAAGTGAGAGTTCATGTGTTAAGCATCTGGGCTCACATTAATAACTATAGATAGTTCCCAAACTTTTGTTTTGTTAAATGAAGTTTTTTAAAAAAAAGCCTAGATTGATTTTTCCCTTCAAATGACAGAAGCAATATGTCCTTTTTGCAAAATACCTAGTAACATAAGACAGCATGGATCTACTTTGGAAAACAAAGCCAAACAAAACTAGTATCTTAAATGAACAAATAAGCATCCTTTCTTAAGTATAATTGTATACATCTCTGAAGATTATGTTACTAAGATAAAACCTTGAAAACAGAATCAACAGGTAAAAGGATATTCACAATTTTAAGTGCGTTGATATAAATGACAAAATTGCCCTAAAGACTGATGTCACACTTGTGTAGCAATGTCAGGACTGCTATTGTTTCTGGTGTGTCATGGTTATATCACCACAGCATTGTCAGTTTCATTGCATCAGTTCTTTAATTCAGCTAATTTACTTTTCATTTCAGTGTGGTATCCTGTAATTATCTCTGTTTTCTTAATTTCAGAGAATGTTTGTTTTTATTTATTGAGAACACGGCCTGAGTTTAAATTATGTATCAAACATGTTTAATTATATGAGTCTATCTTCTTAGTTTTTTTATGTGGAATATTCATTTCACTATCCCTAAAGATTTTTGGTTCTTTTATTTATTTCTTCTTTGTTTTACTCATAGGCTTTTTTCTCATTATTTATTCTTTTATTTTTTTCCCTAAATTTCAGAGTATTACAGGGATACACAGGTTTGATTACATAGTTTGCTTTTACATATTTTAAGTCAAAGTTATATTGTGTTTCTCCCCCAGAAAGTGTGCCATGTACCAATGCAATGCGCCTGTTGGGTGGGAATTTACCCATCCTTTTTCTCCCCTGACCCTCTTGAATTTCACAGAGTTCTCTTCCACATGAGAAAGAAAAGTACTGACCAACCAGTTCCAATTTAGAATTGAGTACATGTAGTGTTTGTTTTTCACTGTTATAATCCTTGACTTAGGAGAATGCTCTCCAATTCTGTCCAGGTTGTTATGAAAGATACTAGATCACCATCTTTTCATAGTATTCCATGGTATAAACATAACACATTTTATTGATTCATTCATGAATTGATGGGCACTTGGGTTGTTTCTACATCTTGGCAATTATGAATTGTAGTGTTATAAACATTCAAGTGCATGTGCCTTTGTGATAAAATATATTTTCATCCTTTTGCTAAATATCTAAAAATGGCATTCCTGAATGAAACGTTAGGTCTACTTTTAGTTCTTTGAGGAATTTCCAAACTACTTTCCATAGAGGATGGACTAGTCTTCAGTCCCACCAACACTTCACCTGGTGGGAGGGGCCAACCAACTCCTTGGGACTCTTTTATCAAGCACTAATCCCATTCATAAGGGTGAAACCCTCATCGTCTAATAACATCTCAGAGGCCCATTTCTTAATACCATAGCATTATGTTTCAGCCTAAGAATTTTGCTACAGGGGTGGGACACAAGAATTCAGACCACAGCAATACCAAATCAAGGGGTTGCGAATAATTTAACATAATCATAAAACAGCAATGTGCTTGGGAGTGTGGGTTGGAGCCAGAACACATAAATTTACATTCTTGTCCATCACTTCTTTCTTTTTTAGTATAAAATCCTCTCATTTTATTAAGCACTACAGAATAAAGAAAATAAGGTGAACATAAAAATAATTTTATTGTTGAGATAATGTAATTACAGACATTTCTCAGGATTTGTAAACATAACATTTTTAGTATCTCTTGTCTTTCATGTTATAATTTTTGGTAGAAGATCAGTTGTAATTAGGAGGCTGCTTGTATAATGAAGATGAGTTGACCTTGAAGGAGAAACAGCAGATGTATCAGATATCATGGATACCGGAAACCATGTGCTTGCTACAGGTAGCAGGTAAGGTAAAGGGGGCTCATTGATAACTCAGGATATCTTGTTGGAAAAGTAGTAGGCTCCACCATCAGTCCAAAATAATTGTTCTGCATGGGAGATATAATGTAATATTCAGAAGTTGTAGTTGTGACATAATTTAAAATCTGGCCATTCACTTGAGCATAGCTGCTATAGGAGTGTGTGGGAAAATTGGTCCTTGATTTAAAGTAGGATGTTGCTCTGTTGCAATTTGTTCTGATGGTCTAACTAAAGTAGATGATGGAGCAGGAAAATCACTTCTGATTGTTTCCATTGTAACAGGAATTCTTTGGCTGGAAGGATGATTCCATATTAGAGGCTCATTTGTATTTGTAGAGTTTGAAAAAATACTTTCTTAAGTAGTTTTAGTAACTGACCTTGAATTATATTCTATATTATCATCTGCTATAAGTTGCTTCTTGTTGACATCTTGAGTTGAAGAAGGAGTTGCTAGAGAAGAATTTTTATTTTTATTATTATTTTTTTTTATTAAATCATAATTTTGTACATTAGTGCAATCATGGGGCACAATGTGCTGACTTCATATACAATCTGAAATATTTTCATCAAACTGTTTAACATAGCCTTCATGGCCTTTTAATCACTATATAAAGACATTTATATTCTGCAGTTAGTAAGTTTCACTTGTACCCTTCTCAGATGCACCATAGAGCCGCATGGCTTTGGGCAAGATCCTTTCTGTGACTAAGTTTTCTCATATTTAAAATGTTTACATTGTAGAGTCATTTTGAAGTTAATTAAGCGAATATACGTAAAGTGCTTAGGGTTATACCTAGCCCATAGAAAACACACAATAAATTGTACCTATTATGATTTTAGAGCAACACAATAAGCCAGGCCTTGTATGAGACAATTTGCATCATTTTTACCCTCATGAAGTAGTTATTTCCTCAGTTTTAAAGAGAGTGAAAAGATCTGAGATCTTATGGTCTTATTTTTTTTTTATTTATTTCTTTTTAATAATTTTATTGAATCATAATTATGTACACTGGTGCAATCACAGGGCACGATTCATATACATTCAGAAATATTTTGATCATACTGTTACAGATATCCTTCATGGCATTTCCTTGATCACTATATAAAGACATTAA
>CAUYON010033580.1:0-24539 GCA_963573935.1 Arctocebus calabarensis | reverse complement strand
AGAAACCCAAACAGCTCACAGGTAAGGCCTTTCCAGTTTGCAATCTCACTGGTGCTGTAGTCACAGCTGCTGGCAGGATTAGACCGAACGAACACACGCAACCACTTGCCAGATCTCCACTGCTTTTGCCTTCCTCAGGGGTTCCAGAAGTCTCACGCTGTCTCCCTGTGTCCCCAAAGGGATGTTTCTGGGCAGGTCTCGCCAGCCAGAGATGCCTGAATTCTTCTGTCCCCAGTCTCACCGAGCCCAGTTGCAAGGAAGCTGTTACTCGGCCACCATCTTGGCTCCTCCCCTCAATCATTTACTCTTGTTAAAATTTTCTGTTGAGAGACTGTTCTTGAAGATGGACACCTCTATTAAGTTTTTCTTCATTTTTCAGCCAGATGTGACCTCTTTTATGATGTGGCCTGTGTCATTGTAAACCCCCTGTGAAAGACAGTGGGAAGTAGACTTTTTTTATTTGTTATTAAGTCATAATTTTTTTCTATTAATGCATTTATAGGGTACAATGTGCTGATTTGATATATACTGTGGAATGCTTACATCTGATTAACATAACCATCTCCTCACTTACTTATTTGTGGTGCAACACTGATACTCTAGTCTTAATAGTTTTGAAATGTATCATTGCATTATGCACATGAGGTGAGGTCCCCAGTATATTTTCAAGTTGAGTGGGGCAGAATATATAAAATCAGGACCAGTTCAGAGAACTGTGGATATGTTAGAATCATACATTTAACATATGTGAACACTTTTTATAAATGCCATGCCTTATAGCTTTACATATTTCTAATTCTCACTTTAAAATTGTAGACCTTTGAGAGTTTAACCTATGTCACTTACAGTTTCAGCCTATGACATAGACAATACTTTAAAGTAACTCCTGAATAGTATGTATATTTACAAAACAGGTGTCTTCTTTCAAATACATCATCTTTTCAAACATAAAATTTTTGCAATATTCAGGTACTCATCTAGGATAGGTTAAATGAGGTTGCTTTATTCGTTTCTCTGTCTAAACTAAAGTAATAATATAAATGAGACTAGGGAAGTTGAAAAGAAAGGAAGAATAAAGGAACATAAAAATCTTTGGGAAGAAAGAAGCACGGTTAAGTCAAAAGACTCTGAACAAGCTAGACAAATATTAAGAGAAAAATTTTCACTTTTAAATTTTTCCAAGGGTTCTGAATACATGGTATTTTCTGTAGTCTCTCTTCTGCGGTGGGTAGATCCAAACATAATAACATAATATAATTTGAAAGATGTTTAATAGGCATTTGTAGATCTAAACATGTAGAACAATAGTAATTTTGCATGATTCGGCAAAACACCTTACAGGAAATTTAATAGAAAGCAATTAAACAAATGACTTATATTTATAATAGGAAATATCAAAATAAACTTAAATAATATTAAATGTACCAATTGACCAATAGACTTGAGTTTATTCATTTAGCATTGTTCTCCTTAGATGTATTAATTTTAAAGGAAAAAATTTCCGTGATGTTAAATGAGCTAAGCATTGCCATCTCACACTTCAAGATGAAGAAATATGTCGTATTTGTTCTTTGGTAACCAGTATTTTTAGTATAGGAAATCTATTTAAAGTGTTCTGATCTTATAGTTTTAATTAAAAACACAATTAAGCATAAGAACATTAAAATCTGTCCTTGCAAATCTTCCAGAGGGAGAAATGCTTTCAAACAACTGAATATTCATAAGCATCAATATGATGAACAACAATAATTTGTTCATGGACTTTTAATTTTAGACGTAATTGAAAAGAACAACATCATTGCTTCCGACGTAGTCCATTTTATCTTCACAGCAACTTTCCTGTATTTTCCCTTTCTCCTTTGCAATGAAAAGTCCTAGTGGTTTATATACACTGCCGTTGCATGACTTGGAATATGAACATACTTACTGTAGAATGTAGAGTCATCTCATTCTGTCTGGATGGCTTCCGGGGTGTGTGCTGGAAAATGGAAGGGTTAAGGAGATTCTAGCAAAGGAACATAATATGAAAAGAGAGATGTGACTCCAAAGGCCTAGTTCTGAGTAGGAATCAGAATGAAGGAATTGTTCTGTTTTCCAATGATTTTCCAGACCCAGATCTTGGGACTGAAGGTCTGTAAGTAAAGTCTCAGAGAAATGTTTGTTGATCCTATGATGTTGTTCTCTGGGACAGATTCAACAAAGCATGACACAAAATATGTATGGGGAATGTCTTGTTCTCTAGAAGGAGCACATTCCACTGAAGAGCCATTACACAGTCCATCACTCTGTGGATACAGGTGCCTCAGGAATACAGCGGGGTCCTTGGGTCCACCTCTGATACTCACCAGCTGTTGGTGGACAATTGACTTGGCGTCTCTGGGCCTCCGCATTCTTGTCTGTAATGTAAATACATATAATTATGTCATTTTTAGAGGGATATTGTGAACTTGAAATTAATTTGCATACTTATGATGTTAACAACAGCACCTGGCATAAAGTAAACAATACACTTATAAATATTTGTTATTATGTATTCAGCCTCTAGGATTTTTAGTTGCAAAAGAAATAGGCAGCATTAGAAGGAGAGACTAGAATTATCATATGTGTGTGACAGTGTCATTGTAGGCTTTAAAAGACTGAGAAACTGATAATATCACATTTAAATATAGCTGTCGAGAAAAACAGTACATTTTATCCAATAACCAAAATGGCTATCTTCAATGGATACATGAGTTTGTCCATAGTTATTTTCTATATGAATTAAAAGTTGGGAGCAAAGCTTATATGGTTAATTTAAATAGGTTTCAGACCCTGTAATTGTTTTGGAACTCAGAAGCAGAGAAATAAAATCCTGTGTCTCTGATTACAGTCCAGAAATTGTTAGAAACATAGTCTTATGGTGGGAGCCCACATCAGCTGCTTCCTATTATGTTATCATGGGCAACCTAAATAACTATTCTTTTTCTAATAAGTGTGTTTAGTTTCTTCATCATAAAAATGGGTAAGAACCATGAGAATTTATTGAGATATTTGAGCTTTAAATGATTGTATGAATTCCAAATAATTATCACAGTTTCACAAACATGGTAAGCATTCAATAATAAAAAAATCACTTTTTAATAATTATGATAAAGATAACAAGGATGACATAAGACAATGATATTGGACTGATGTAGCCTTAGAAATATAGCTATTATTGATAAGAAAACTTCTTGCATGTGATTTTGATGCTATTCTGTATATATGGTGCTTTCAAGACATTGAGCTAGATACATTGCAGATACACTGAATAACAATTTAAAAAGGGCAATTATCAATCACTAGAAGCTTGCAAAGGAGTGGGGAAACAAACACATATGTGTCTAACATTCAGTACACAGTATACTGCTATTCATTCCGGGAAAAAAATGGAGTTAAAGTGCTTTGTGAGTGTTGAAAGAAGCAAATATGAATTTCTGTGGAATTAACTTTCTAAAACTGGCAAGTGGAACATTCAATAGGATATTCCCAGGTAGTGATGGTGTTGATTGAAATTGAGGTTTTCAGATGTTAAAAACTGCATGCTCCAGGCTTCTATAAATGTTGCCTTTTCTTACTCAAAATTGGACTGCAAGAGCACTTATAGAAGTGCAGTGAAATCTAAACCTCAGGGCATGGTGGCTCCGGGCTAGAAGTCTAGCACTTTGGGAGGCTGAGACTGGAGAACCGTTTGAGGCCAAGAGCTCCAGTCTGCAGTGATGGTCAGGAGATTGTACTCCAGCAGGTTGACAGAGGAAGACCTTGTCCCAAGATTCATAAACAAACTGACAAACACCAGTAATTTTTAATATCTGTGTGTTCCAAATGTTGTTTCAGATAGATACCACCAACAATTTAAATAGTTTTTTTTTAATTTCTGAAAATAAATATAATTAGACATTCTGTATTTGTTATTTGTTAAATGTGGAACTATAAGCAGTTTGGAGAGAAAAAACATTGAAGGGTAAATTTAAACACCGTTCTGTTAAACCAGGAACTGCTTTTTGTTTTTTAGGTGTGTTTAGATCAATTGCTTCCTTCCTCTGAAATCCAGTTACTACTTTGGATGCAGTTTAAGAGATGATGAAGCAATGACCTTTAAGTCTCTTTGCCACCCTCATGCTTCCTATGGATGTAAATGTGATGGATGCTTGGTATTTGGTGTTAACTATTCTTAATATACAACCCTCATGTTCTTATTGATACTCCATATTGAACATACTCTGTGCTTAACACATAGCATTAATTACTTCTTATATTTCATCCATAATTCACAAAATAAGATTATTTTCTAATGTGCAAACCAAGGTTCAGATATTAAATGATTTGGCCAGAACGATACAGTTAATAAATTAGGGTGTCAGCATTCAGTTTCTTATTGTTCTAACCTCCATCACTTTTGCCCCTCTCACATTCTTAGGCTTTCTTTAAAAGGAGTCGTTAGAAGATAACAGAGTAGATAGAATGATATGAAATTAGATATGAAATTAGCTATTATATACTTCTTAAAGAATGAATGTTAAAAGGCAGTTATAAATTTTCACCAGCCGACACAATGATGAGAAATTTTTTATCGTTTTTATTCTATCATTGCTGTTATTTTACTTTTAAAATTGGGTTTCAAGGTTTTCTAGGGAAGGAGATTAGTATTGGAATTTCCAATAAAAGCTTGATTGTGTGATAGATGACCTGTTCAAATAATGATATAGAGTTTCCAATAATTTTAAAAGCACATTTAGCCCTCATTCCACTGTACACATCGCATAGATTTTATTTGAAATTTTGCAAAAGTGCTACCCAATCATCCCCTTTGTACTTAAGTTGAAGGGGAAAGCTGTAACTTTCACTAAAGCATGACACTTCCAAGCATATATTTACAATATATATGTATTTTTTTTCACATTTTTCCTTGAACAGTTAACAGGTCAGTAGGCAAGATATTATACAGACAGAGTACTTCAGGGTAATGCAAGTGCTTCAGACGAGATTGATGTGTGTCCTCGTAAATTAGGAATCAGACAATGGCAACAACAGCAGCACAGCGGCGTCGTGTCCCATTTAAGAGCTGTGGCAGGCACCAGGTGGGCGATGCCATAACTTTGCCAGTTATCAAGAACCTTTTGTGATACACACTTGGGGATTCAGTCAAACAGCGCGGTTAGAAGCTTCATGGGTTTAGTCGTGTCCTGAGTGGGGTGCAGTAAATAACTTCATTTCCAGCTGAAAAAGCCTAAAATGGGTAATAAATATAGTTGGGGGAAAAGATAGTGCCTTGACATAAACTAAAAACAACTTTCCTGAGTGTTCAGCCTCTATTCACTGGGGGAGTGATGGCACCCACAGAGCTGTGACTGCTGGTGCACCCTGTGGTCGCAGGAGGGTGAGGATTGGAATACGTGAGAGTTTTGCAGGACATGATGGGTGGTGTCCAGCGCTGGGAAGAGCTGATTCTCCCATGGAGGACAGGGTGGGTGTCCCAGCTCTGGGAAGCCCAGTGGCTTATTCCCCCCCTCACTCCCCCAGTCCCCCCACCCAGGTGTTGGGGGGAGACACTGGGAGTGCAGAGGCAATGTGTTATCCTCCTACTCTTTGCTTTTGCATGGCTCCTGAGCTAAGAATGATATTTCCTTTCTCATATAACTAATAATAATAATAATTGGTATAAAATGCAAAATTCAGTGTCCAAAAGGATTTACTTGAAGCAAGGCTCCCTTGACTCATGTGCACACCTCTGCAGTTTTTACAGCATTGGCAGCCCACTTGAGTGCATGACCCATAGTATCTAAAATGTTCAGGATGGATTCTTTTTTTTTGTTTTTAACTTAGTTGCCCTTGGTAGAGTGCATGGTATCACAGATAGCTCACAGCAACCTCAAATTCTTGGGCTCAAACGATCCTCTTGATCCTCTTACCTCAGCCTCCCAAGTAGCTGGGACTATACGTGTCCCCCACAATGTCCAGCTATTTTTAGAGCGGGGAGGGAGAGGGGGTCTTACTCTTGCTTAGGCTGGTCTTGAACTCCTAAACTCAAGCAGTCCACCCACCTCAGTCTCCTGGAGTGCTAGAATTACAGGCATGAGCCAACACACCAGGCAGGATGCATTCTTTTACAGAAAAAGAAACAAACAACAAAAAAAGAATCTTGCAACTCCTACTTTAAACATTGAATTAATGATGTTTTAGCATAATCACAAATACCAATTTATCCTTAGGTGCAATCACTTTTACGTATTTCAGGTATTCTCAGGAGGATTGAGAGGGTGGATGAAGGTCTCGAAAGAAATGACATTAAAAAAAAAAAAAAAACCTACAGAATTACTTTTATTTAGTTAAGTAATGGTGTAGTTGTAGAATAGATGAGATGAGGAATACTCCCAGTTTGGAGATGGGAGACAATTGAGATTCTATCTTGGGATTGTCCTAAAGATTGTTTTGAGAGTGGTAACCAGGACTTGGTTTCTAATTAAGCTCAATCCATGTACTGGAAGCAGGCAGGAGTGAAGTCTGGCTCGCCGGGTTGTTTAGTGCCATCGTCCTTCTTAAATCTCCCTCAAGGTCCGGTATCTGTGATCATAATTCCATACTCACAGTTACAGTCTGCCATCCAATGACTCCCAGATGTCACTGGAGCATTACTACTACATATGGGTATAGATGATCATTTGCCACAGCAGGAGAATGTGAGGGAATTAACATTTGCTTTCAAATTATAATTTACTAAGTAATGGGGCAGTTAAGTGAGAATATTTGAAGTTCTTATTAGGTAATAGATAGCACCCAGAAGGGTTTTTATTTAATTACTTGAATTTTTTAATTATTTCGACCAATATTGTCTCTTTTACTGTTTTGGACAAAATTTAAAGGTGTTCAAATTCCACATCAATGCTAAGAAAACTGAGCCACAATTTTTAATGCCACACAACTTGTAAATATTGGGTACTGGATTCTGACCCAAACCTTTGGAACCTAGATAGTCAGCTTTGGGCTAGCCTGATTATATGTATATTTTGAGACATCATCTAAACTTGAATTATTTATCCTGATGAGGGAAATGCTAACATAATTTGCCATCCTTTGTTGGTATTTTCTCAATGGCATGAGTAGTCCCTTTTCCCCGTTTTTTTCTTTTGTTTTTAAGTGCCCTCACTATAAAACAACTTGAGAGAAATTAGGCAGAAAACTCTTGGAGAAAAAATGAAACAGGGGAGCTATGAGTGCTACAGCACCTTTTTCCTTCTGACCCATTACTGGCTCATTCCTGAGCAGCGATCAGGTTGAGAAGAGAGTATTCTCAAAGGGTCCATCCTACACTCAGTAGGACTCTGACTAGCCCCAGAGCCTACTGGTGGTTGAACATGGACATGGCATAAATAAATAACATCACAGTTGGGGTCCTAGAAACAGTATAACCACCTCACTGACAAATGAGACAGATGAACACTTAGTGCCGTTTTCTTGGAAGAATTCCACCCTGAATCATGTGTTAGTCAAAGAGTGTATTCAACAATGGATGAGATCACTCCTATTTCCCTGGGACATCAGCCTTGTCATTAAGGCAAATACGAAACATTTGCCTCCTAAAATGAAAACATTTCATTTAAGGAATATTTCTGCTCAAAGAGGAAAGTAGCACCTTGTCATGTTTCACATACTGACATCCTGATATTCCCTCGCTCATTCATATAGATCAGTTGCAATGACTATAATTCTACACATGTAATCTAAGTGAAAAGTGCCACTTTCACTCCCCAAAGAATTTAAATGTCTTCATCTTAAGAGCCTTACACTCATCCTGCTACCCAATGATATAAATATACCAAATAATGACTTGTTTTTACTTTTCATTTCTGTTATTGCTATTACAGATTTTGAACACTGTGGTTCACTTTTAGATGCTAGGCTGGGGTTAGGATGTTTCTTTCCAAATCCTTCTACAAAATTTTGTATTGCATATTCATTTTCAAAAATCCTTTTGACTCTTAGGCCGCGCTTCTACTTTTCCTTGGACATTTTCTTTCCTTCACTCTTTGTCTAGAATTTCCTTAATTAGCATATCTTTGGCTAAAAAAGAAAACCACTTTTACTTAGGTGAGTTTTGATACAAATCCTATCTTTTGAAATCTTAGGGTTTGGTTGACATACCATAAAATTCACCCAGTTCCAATTCATCTCATTTAAACTCTCAATTAGAGTTTTAAGGAATCTCTGTTGTGGTACAAGTGTCAACACAATCCAGTTGTAGGATAATCCCATCATTCACAAATGTTTCCTCAAACCCTTAAGTTGATCTTTGCTTCAACCTTTGGGCCATCACGACTGCTGATATGTTTTCTGATCCAATAGTTTTGAAGTTATATAAAAATTTTGTAAATGAAATCGTACTCTCAGCAGTCTATGGTGTCTGGCCTCTTCCATTTATTGTGATTAGTAATTCTATCCCTGTTTTGGACACAGTTTGTACCCTTTGTTATTCCTTTATCGCTGAGCAGTGTTGCATTGTATGTCTATAATACATTCCACTAAACCCATTCAGCTTTTGCTAGTATGAATAATAGTAGAGATAGTGGCATATAAGTCTTTAGGTGGACTTGTGTTTTCACTTGTAGGTAAAGCCAAGCAAAATATGTGTGATACATTGTGAGGTGACTTTTATATTTTTTTAAAAAAAAGAACAGCAAAACTATTCTCCAAGAGGTTGTACACCTCTAATTTTACATTACCAGGAATACATGAAAGTTTTCCAAATTTTTAGAATCCTAGTCAGCCTGTAGTGGTATATATGTGTGAGTTTTAATATTCAATTATTTAATAACCAATGGTGTGAAGCATCTTTTCATGTGCCTGCTTGATTTTTGTGTACTTGGTAGGGTGTTTATCAACATCCAAAAAATTAGAACTTGCAGGACCTAATTTCAAGATTGCTTCACAGCTGCAAGGTTACCTACTATTGGTACTGTGTGGTCAATGAACCAGAATAGAATCCAGGAATAAACTCTCACCTAGATGATAATGTTTGACAAAAACACCAAAACAATTCAAGGAAAAATGAGTTTTGCCTACAAATATTGTTGAAACAATCATATATTATATATATATATATATATATATACACATAAAATGATGAAATTAGACTCTTTCTTTATCAAGCCCCATAATTAGATGAAAATAAATCACAGGCCCAAAAGTAAACCAGAAAGTAAACTTAAAACCACAAAAGTTTCAAAAGTAATCTAGGAAAAAATTCCTTACAACTTTTGAGTAGGCAAAATATTTTGATGTGGAATAAAAAATAATAAGCCATTAAATTGAGAATTGATAAACTCAATTCATTCAATGAAAAATTTTTTCTTAAAAAAGCATGATTATATAATTAACCTGCAAGCTCTAGACTTGAAAGATATGTTTCCAAACATATATTGATAAAGAGTATGTATCCGGAATACACAAAATACTGTGATAAGTTAAGAATGAGAAGACAAAAATCTCAAAATAAAATGGGCAAGTGATGTAATGGGTGGGATGTTTTGGTTATTCTATAACTTTTACCTTTCTTTACAACTTTTGGAATTTAATTGTCAATTGTCTTAAAAAAAAACCCAAAAACCTACTTGGTTCGGCGCCTGTGGTCAAGCGGCTAAGGCGCCAGCCACATACACCTGAGCTGGCAGGTTCGAATCCAGCCCGGGCTTGCCAAAAAACAACGACGGCTGCAACCAAAAAATGGCCGGGCATTGTGGCGGGCGCCTGTAGTCCCAGCTACTTGGGAGGCTGAGGCAGGAGACTCGCTTGATCCCAGGAATTGGAGGTTGCTGTGAGCTGTGACGCTACTGCACTCTACCCAGGGTGATAGCTTGAGGCTCTGTCTCAAAAAAAAAAAAAAAATCCCTACCAGAATTTTGAAAGGAACTGAATTGAATCTGTATATTAATTTGGGCAGAATTTCTATCATTCAAAAACCTATCTAAGCACAGCAAAATCTCTCAGTTACTTTTTCTTAGAAATGTTTTATAGTTGCATATTTCTCATAATGTTTTGACAATATTATGAAGGTTTTTAATTTTCTTTTTCAGATTTTTCCTGATGAGTATGTATAATACAATTGATTTTTGAATATTGTTTTTTTATCACCCTGGAAAATTTACTTATTAGTTCTAAATTACAGAGGATTTACAATTTATATATTATAATGTTGTTTCTAAATTAAAAAGAATCTTTACTATTTCTTTATAGACATGTATGTATTTATTTATTCACTTGTCTTATTTATTCACTGGCTAGAATCTAAATTGAACAGAAGTTGTGGAAGTGCACTTGGTCTTCTTAATAATCTTAGAAAGAGTTTAACACTGTTTAGGATGATGCTATTTCAAAGTTTTTCATGGATTTTCTCTGTCAGTTCTTTCTTCTTCACTGTGTAGGAACATTATTCAATCTCCTCAGGCTTCTCTTAGCCAGAGTTTTCTATAATATCATTTAAAAGTAAAAGTAATGTGTTTTAAAATGCGTAAGATAATAGCTCTGTCTATAACCTTTATCATCCACGGAGTAAGAGGATCAGGAGAGGTTCTTCTCTGCCCCCTTTTCTATAAGAGAACCCTAGCAGTGGTGTGAGACAGGTAGCCTGAAGGGACCTCAGGGGACCACACAATCACCCAGGCATGCAGTGGAAGGCCAGACTGGCATTATGATCCATATGGGATGTTTCTGTCACCTTTTACTTCGTGCTGTATCTTTCTTACAAAGGATGCACTCAATATATTAATTTTTTTGAGCCTTAGAATCCGAGTTCCACTCGCTGTAGAGTGGTGGGATACTCAGGTACACACCCCATTTTGGGTTTCTTTTTAGCCTGACTGACCCTGACCATTAGATGTGGCCACATGACTCAGTTTAAAACACAAGTTTATGTGAAGAATTAAAATTCACTCCTTCCACTTAACTTCTTCAAAAACCAAGCCACTTGCTCCAAACTGGACCCTCACTTTCCCTTTCCTCTTGGGTGGAAAGGGAGGCCACTTGGGGAGAATCTGAGATCCAGAAAAGAAAGCCACCTCTCCAGGCTCTGAGCTTTCCTTGTTAGGAGAGGTCCCTGAACGACGTGATGAAATAGAATTTTTTTTCCCTACTCTTAGTTGTTACATAAAATTTTTTAAAAAATCAATGCCTATCTTATCAAATCGTTCTCCTTGGGGAATTATTTGGAACAGCAGCAGAGGCAACACTCTGATGAATGAACTTACTGCACATCTTGTGTCTATACACCGCGACACTTACATACGACAGACATAAGGGCTTGTGAAGCAGCTGGCGCATTTTCTATTACTTTCATCTTTACCAAAGAGAATGAAAAGTAAGTTAAGATTCTGGGCGGTGCCTGCGGCTCAAAGGAGTAAGGCACCGGCCCATATACCAGAGGTGGCGGGTTCAAACCCGGCCCCAGCCAAAAACTGCAAAAGAAAAAAAAAAAAAAGTAAGTTAAGATTCTTGAATGCAACAGTAACCTAGCAAAAGCAGCTGTCAGCTTATTTAAGACATCAAGTTAAACAACCCTGAGGGGCCTGTGTACCCAGAACAACTGTAAATGGTGCCACTGGAATTGTGCAGTGTAGCAGGCCTGACTGGTGTCATTGCAGTGAGCGAAAGGAATACTATTGTAGGGAACAATGGCCCTGACAGATGGCACGAGGTACAGAACTCACTCCTACAGGTTGCTTTACATATATGTTCCTAAAACTAACAACAGCAGAGAATTTCTTTCTTTTTTTTTTTTTTTTGAAGTTTTTGGCTGGGGCTGGATTTGAACCTGCCACTTCCAGTATGGTAGGTGTCCTACTCCTTCGAGCCATGGTGCTGCCCTGGCAAAGAATTTCTTTCCCTGTTCTTAGACCTTAATCCTACATGAAATTGCTATTCACTTATGAAGAAGCCTAAGGAAGCAGTAAAAAAAAGTCAAAACAAGAATTAAAATACAGTCTGAATTTTTAAAATCATATGCTTTAGAAACTTTCAATTAAATTAGTTCTTAATTATTTTAAATTATATTGTCCATTATCTTTGTTTAGGCAATATTCAGCAAGTGAATGATACAGCAAGGACATACATTTTGTGTGCAATTTAAAAGTGTGAAATCACACACAAACTTTATGGCAACCCTGTGTATGTCACAAAAGGTAGGATTTTTTTTTTATTTTTCTGGCACTACAAGGTAAATAAGAAAATTTCAGTATGAAATGAGGAGAAATATACTGCATTGTGAAAAAGGGCCTAAAAGTTGGAAGTCCAGTGTGCCACAAGAATAAAGAAGAGGAGAAAAGTCTTAACGTTTACTCAAATGAGTGAAGGAAATGACAGTTGGGCTAGAAGTTAAATAAATTACAGAATTTCCTAGGAAGGAACTTGGAAATAATGAATACTTTAGGTAGAAAAGCTAAGGTTCAGAATGGAAAGAAATGCCAAAAATAGAGTGTATGATGTCTCAGAAGAGTGGCATTTTTGGTAGGACAAGGTCTTAGAAACCAGGCTATGTGGGTTTGAATCACAGCTTCTCCATTCAATATTTGTATGATATTGGGCTAATTTCTTAATACTTAATCTCTTTGTTTTTCTCTTTCTTAATCTTTAAAATGGAATAATATTATGTATTGCCTAAAGTTTGCACGAATTAAATGAGGAAATATATTTAAAGGACATAGATCAGTGCCCGACCTTTCTTTAGTAAGCATTATTGTTTTTATTAAACAATAAAAAGTCTAGGCATTATTTTAATATCAGAGCAGGTCTGTGTTTAAAAAAAAAAAAAGCCTGCTGGTGCTAGAATAGAAAAGTCCAGCTAAGAAACTATTAAAATAGTATAGTCAATTACCCATTTGCTAGCAACATGGCAAAAAAAAATGTAGCTTTAAAAAAATGAATGTGTATTTATAATATTTTAAGTAAGTCCCTTTCTACTGTGGTCCTCTTCTTCGTTTTTCTCCAGACAACTATTATTTCAGATGTATACACTACAACACATAACCTTAAATGTACATTACATCACCGTGTGCTTTTGCTAAACATTTAGCTACACTGGGTAAGACTTTGGGTTCTGAGAACTTCTCTAAAAGATTCTTGTTTAAGAAGCTCATATTCAAGGTAAGGAAAAATGCACACGCAGACCCACACATACCACATTAGCAATGAGCTGCGTAGTTGACATTTCAACCTTATCAGTTTGACATCAATGCAGTCTACTTAGAACATGGTTTTCTATGTGTCCGCGTATAGAAAGCTCAGTGACAGACACCAGGCTTTTGTAAATGATGTAAACCTGATCTTGGTCAGCTACACTGCAGACTGTGGGTTGTAGAGTCTACTTGAGAGATGGACAGATAAGGAGGAAACAGCAACGTAGTTTAAAAACATCGTGTTACAGAGTTGGAGAAAGGAAGTGGGATTAATACAAACGATAGCAAGGGATGCTTTTCACAGGTGCTACTGACTGCTCCAGAATGATGAGTAGGAATGGACTTCAAGGGGGCACGGCAAGGGAACGGATGTGCATTCCAAGCAAATAGGCATCTATTGAAATCTTCAATCTCCCCCTTATTAGTTTTTTTAATCTAGAGCAAAACTAGTTCCAACTGGACTCTATTTTGTAATTCTCGGTACTTTTATCATTACCACATCCTCTGCGTGTCTTTTACCTATTTCATTTCTTCAGTTATTTTCTGTTGTCATTCATCCTTTTTCTTTTGTTCCTTTTAAGTGTAGTTACTCCTGCTATATGTGAGATATGCGCATCTAACTGCTTAGGAAACTTGGCTGCTTTCAAATTTCATTGCCATTGTAAAATCAAAACATGCAAGACTCATTCATTCAACATTTCTTTTCCAGATGGACCTGTCTTTCTGGATTCATTATTTTGGTGAAAGAAATCACCTTACTGCAATCCACAAAAGTCAGAAATTATAGGGATAACTTAGACACCACCACCCATTTTAAAAATTATCTTTAAGGTAATAGGTTCATTGGGTTCTCTCTATTTTTTCCTTGAGGGGACACAAATTAAATTCCATTGCAAGTATATACTGCACATGGCAAGTTCATGTAGTGTTCATTGTACCCTTTCAGCTTTTCTCCTTCTTCTCCATAATGATTACCAATTGCTACTTTAGGTTCACTTTTTCACTGTATTATAAATGAAATATTTTCTAATTTGGTAACTTTGTATTCCCTTCCAGGATCTGTTTACTATCCACAGACCAACTAGTGACTTTCCAAAAATCTATAATATTATTCTGCTAAATATGTTAGAAAGGATGGCATTGCTTTGTACTGGTTTCCCCTACCTTATAAACTACCGTGAAATCTCATTTGCGCGCTGGTCCTGATGACTTAGCCACTTCCTTCTTCCCTTCCAACGTGACATATTCTCCTAACTACCAACACGTGGGTACATATTCTATAGTCCAAAGTTCCAGTTGTTATACCTCTTTGTTTCTGCCAACACCCTGGCTTCTTCATGAAATGCTTCCATCATAATGTCTGCTTTATTATGTGTCTCCTCTTCTGAAATATCTTTTGCTGCAAACCTGGAAGGGTTACACATTTTGGGGTGCTCTGACTGTACTTTGCATAAAGATATCTGCTATGTGGAAAACAGTTGTGTGATTTTCTTTCTCAATGCATTATAAGGTCCTTGAGGATGGGCTCTGTGTAGTACTGTATCTGTCTCTAGAATATGAAATTTAGTGTGTGACACATGATTAATATTCAGCAAGTGTTTCATAAATGGCCCAAACTTTTAGAAAATCTAGGATCTTTCCATCCACGTATTTTGTTTTAAATTATTGATGTCGAGGGAAGAAAATAAGATAAGTGTGACATCCCTCTTATGCAATTTATACCCTTGTTGGGAAGACAAATAGAATTCATATTAGGTAGAAATATCTTGGGGAAACCACTAAGTAGGTTCTGGATGATATGTGATGCACTGTCTTTTAGCTGTGCCAACCAAAGTGTAGCTCACGGAGCAAGAAAACTATTATTTTTTCTCAAACTGCCTTCAGTTATTGGATAACCTGCTATGTGGAAAAGGAACTTGGGTTTATTTTATAAAGCATCAAGCAATGTCCAGAAACAATGTTGGGAATGGGGAGAACATAGATTTACCCAGAAATTTTAAGTAATGTCATCTTAATGCTTATGGAATAGGGTCATTTTGACAACAGCAAAGTGTTCAAGTATGGTGTGGATGGGAAGCTATTCGTCAAGGAGATAATGGAATGGAATCATCAGACAGGTCACCAGATGATATAGCCATTCTTCATGAACCATAAAACAATCTAAGATAAAAAGGGCATCTTAAAAGACATCAAACAAATTTTTCACTGGAAAAACACATCTGTACAATGACTAAGTGGCAAAGAGTTTGTAGATGTGACCACTACTCGTGAAAGTGTCCATTGAAGCAGAGAGGCACAATTTTTTTTCCATGCACAGGTGACTCTCTGCTATTCATAAATTTGAGAACCTTTTTTAGGTCTGTACTATGCAATCATTTTCCATGATGTGAGATTTAATATAATAGCCCTGCAGAATAGATTATAATCTTATTATAATAAACATGTATATTTGTGCTTATTGGTATAAAAACACATCATTGGAATTCAATTACACGCCAATCACAGGTGCATTTATTCTAGATTAACTCTATTAATTTTAGTCATTATGCAACATTGAGATTGAACCATTAACATTGTCTTAAATATCTACTTTCATGCTGTCTACGGATCGGCTGTGATATCCATTAGAAATCTTTATTGCCCATCATTTGTTCTAGTTATTCTCCTATTTGGTGAGTCTTTTAAATAATGTTATGTTGAGTGTGAGAAAATTGACTACTCTCAGGCCTCTTACATAGCGTAAGTGCTCTGACATCCAGGCTTCAAATTAGTATTCTTCTCCCTTTAGAGAAGGGAGAAGCTTTACTTGAGGGGCTCAACTTTAGCTATGGACTCTATTCAGGATTCACCTCTTTGGTGAGACTTCAGATCTCCTACCTGCTCTCAGAATGAAACACTCCTCTTCTTTGTTATTCCCAAGATACGACTACCTTTTCTAAAACCTAATAAACTTCATTTTTTTTCTTGAGCGGTTATAAGTCAACAGCATGATTGAGTGAAAACTAATCCGTCTCCCGTGCCCTGTGGCCCTGAACACAGACTGTCTTTCACTGTTCATGCCCCACATCACCAGAGTACATGTCACAACTGCACATACATTGACACATCAATACCACCCTATTCTACCCCATTGATGTATTTATCTATTATTTCACCAGTATCACATTGTCTTGATGACTATAACTTTACAGTAATGTAATTTCAAACTCAGTTACTGAGCTTTGACAGTTACTATACTCAGTATCAACTCTGACATTGTTCCTCTCCATAAACTACATTATTTTTTAACTACCATTTACACTTTATGTTGGATTAGACTATTTTCTGTTGCAAAATGATTTTGACACATAGTATTCATCAGTATGATACTTGGTAAGTTTCAGAAACCCTGTTTGGTCTAATCAGATTGAGTTGGGAAGTCATTATGGGGAGAAGCTAGGATATAATCCTGGAATAATAATATGATGAAAATCTATTGGAATAATATTATTTAAATATGATTCACTGAGAATAATTGCTGAATCCTTAGCCAGGTGTGAAAATCATAGATGCTCAGGTGAAATTGCTTAGGGCATAATCTAGTCTTTGTAGATATACAAGCACCTCCATGCCTGCTTTTTCTGTCTTTGTTTCTCTCCTTTACTTTTTCTGTAATTACCCCTGCTTTTCTGCAACTCCTTATTTCTTCATTTTATTTTTTAATCTGTTCCCAAATATTCTGCTCTGCCACCAAGATCCTACTTCAGGACTGACTGACTGTTTCCACCTGTTGCTGTGGAGGCTATAGGTGCTGTCCTTTAACGGAAGATGTTATCATCCAACAATTTGTCACTATCATACGCTACAGACCCTGCTCCCTCACTTCACCTTGAGAAATCTCGAAGGACCATCCTGGCCACAGAGCCCCACATGCGTCCTAGGGTAGTGGTGAGTGTGTTATTTTCCCACGTCTCTCTCTACCCAACCCTGCTGTCTTCATTTCCCAGCAGGTGGCAGTTTCAAAGCCTTCCACAGGACACATCTACCAAATCTGTCTCACAGACTCCTTCTTACAGCACTGATTTGCAATAGTCAGTGGCAGGATTTCTCTGAGAAGGCATAATCTACAACGTGATGGGCACCAGATCGCTTTGCTGAAGGCCAACCATTGACAGGACAGTCCCTGGCTTTCTGTCACAGTGAAATCATTACAACATTCACTGATGGTAAACAGAAATGATATACTGGAAGAAATAAATGTGTTAATGCTGTAAGTTATCTTTCGTTAGGGAAATATTTGAAATATGGTAATAATTTATTAGGACAATGAAATTAAATAGCTTGTGATGTGGCAGATGGCGACTTGGAAAGGGTGAATAGAAGGCTAGAGGTGGTGACTGATCATTAATTAAAAGCTAAGTTTTTAAAACCAAAATGCTGAAGATTAGGCCCAGAACGTAATCACTCAAGAAAATATTGAGTCCTCAACCTAGATGTGTCTGCCGTGCCATGTTTGGCACCTTTAGTGAAATAAAGAGAGCACGTGACCCTAGCCAGGAGACGATAGCCCCTGGATTATTGCACTACCAAGTCTTGAAGATCAGAGTCTCCTGACTTTTCCAAACCTTCAGAAGATACTAGCTTTTCCTGATAAAAACTACTGCTCCTCTTCTGTTAAAAATGATAAGAAGCCTTTTCTCTCAAAACAATTCATGCCCTTTAAAGATTCTGGCCATCTTCCCTGCCTGTCTGGTAGACCAAGTCACTGCACCACCCAGCTAGGGAGCTCTGTCCCTAGAAACAGAAGGAAAGGTCTCTACCCAACAGGAGTTGCAGCATCCCGCCAACACGTAGTGACAAGAGCCAGCTGATTATCATGGGGCAGGATTTTGATAGTGGTCAGTAATTGGAAACATAAAGGTGGATAAGGGAGGCATGATGGAGGCACTGTCCAAAGACACAGTGTGCAGCGCTGTGAGCAGGTTTCCAGGAGGCCGCACTAATACCCTGCTGGGATGGTTCGGAGAAGCTTAGGGAAGACCATGCTAAAAACAAGTGAGGTCGAAATGGCAAACAGCAAAGCTAATTCTGGAAGAAGGGATCAGCCCCTCACCCCCATGAAGGATGAACTGATGTGGGAGTTGCCCTTACTGACAAACTCTATGAAAGGGCTGTTTTCAGACACTGGACAATAAGCAGAAAAGGACTGTGACCCCAGAGAGGAAACAAATGAAGTTACTTTATGATTGTGCCATTTTACTGTCTGGAGACTGTTTCCAGGTTGCAGTATGGAAGAAAACTCTAACAATATCAGATATGCTTTCTGAGTCAAGGAGCCAGAGATCTGACATGGGAGGCTGAGACAGCAAGATTTGTGAGGCAGAATGGAAGAAAAGGGAGCTGCAGGGCAAGAGAAACCCCAGGCACCTGCAAAGCAGAGCCTGGATCTCATCTCCACACAGGAAATAACATGAATAAAGAGGGAAAAATCAAGTTCAGAGCAAACAGGATGGAAGAGGAAAATAGAACCACATCCACATACATTCTTATACCACATGTCTTGGAATAATATTACCTGAATGTGAACTATGGTGTGTTGAAGACCAGCATTATACCTCCTAAACCAACCTCTGTTCTTTCCCTGTAAAGATTCTGCACTCCCACACCTTCATAATTTTCTCTTGACTCCATCCTCCTAATTGCTGGCACACTTTAACTTTATGCAGACATAAAAAAATAAGGTAGGCGTTAAGGTCATTCTGCCATGTTTATGCTTGAATGGAGGTGGTGCGACTTACTGCTTTCTCAGCAAAAGTTCTTCCTCTGGCAGGATCATAATTTTTCATTCAACTTTAATGTCCTAACAGTAGTTAATCTAGTGAAGTGTTACCTTAGCAAAAAACTGAAAGCTAATTCTCTTTCAAAAGTACATTCGTTTTGTTCTTCAACTGTATCTAGTACATTTTACAGTAGACCATCAACAGACTTTAATATTTCTTCTGTCTTTAAAACAATGGAAGCTTGTTGGCTTTTAAAAGTTTGATTTTTGGAATGCATTTGAATTTGATGTATGACATCTTATAGAAAAATTTAATCAAATCATTGAATTTCATTATAAATTTCAAGTATGACTGTTATTCCTAATTACTTTAAATTATTATTCTAGTAATATAATATTGAAAACTTTAATAATCATTTCCATGTTTTTTCACTATTACAAAGGTAACACTTATTCATGATGTCGGAGGATTTAAAAACACAAAGTCAAGAGTCAGATGTCCTGATTCAAATCCTTGCTATACCACTCTACTTATCATCCTAAAAAACTGTGCCTAAGGTCCTCATCTAAACAAATAAATAAAACAGTATCTAAGTTAGAGTTGTTAGAGAATTACATTGTGTGATATAAATAAAGCAATTAAAACTTGCATGCAAATTTTTAAATTCTCAGCAAATATTCTTATTTACACATGCACACAGTCTAGCAATCACAGATAAAGAAAAAAAAGAAAAATGCTGTATTCTTTTTTAGAGATAAAAAGTGCTAACACTGTCTTTTCAGATTGCTTGTATGATGATTATTTAAATAATTTCATAATATGAGTGTGAATAAATAGTATTTGCATGGTAACAATTCTAACCTAAAAATATGTAAACAATCATTGTTATTTCCATAGAAATTAATCGAAGCAGAATTTATGAGTATCATTATTTGAAGCTTTTTGGACATGTTTTAAAATACTTTCAGCTCAAAGTATTACCAACAATTCTAAATTCCACAATAGTATATGCATTTCCTTTAACATGTTGCCTACATTTGCATCAATATTTTAAAAAGTTTAAATTACATATTTGTCTCATGTATGTAGAAAACTAAAATTAAAAGTAATTACATTGGAATATAAATAGAAGCCTTCATAAAAGCATGAGTTAGATGTTACATTTGCTGATACTGAAAAATACACTGTTGTTAGGTAAAAAGTAGCCCTACTCTCAGTTAATCAGCAACGAATTATTTAGGATTAAAGGGCTTTGATATAAGCAGTTTACTCTCAAATAGTTCAAAATCAATATATTTAAATGACTAATAAAAGTTTAGGGAGGAAGAAATTGATAGCAAACAGTAACTTAAAGGAGATAGAATGTTACCACATCTGATTTGGATAGAGGGTATATGAATATCTCTTGCAATATTCATAATCCTGAAAAACTCCAAAATTTCAAATTATTTCCAAATAAGCAATTGAAAAGTCATCACTTATAAATCACAAAAAAGCAACTAATAAAACCAGCAAGTAATTTATTAAGCAAAAGAATTATTATAAATAATCTTAAGAGCAATGTAAAATCAAAACTAAAAATATAACCAACAATGAAATGAAATGTGTAACCAGTAGCAGCAGTAAAAATTTAAAAAAATGCAATAATGAAAAGAGACATCAGAGTGAAAATAATCATAAATAGATAAGCAATATAAAGTATTAAAATGAATATTATCATCAGTTCTGCAGGGTCTTCTGAAATTCTCTGAAGGATGAGTAATTTTCCATAAAATTGTAAATTGTACAATGTTTTAGTTAAAGCCTAGAGGAAAATTTTGAACAGATCACTTTTTATAGGAGGAATAAAGAGTGTGGTTAAAGAACCTTTAAAGGTCCATATATTTTAGAGTTTGCATTCAAACATACAAGAAAGAGAATTTAGATGCAAAGGGCTTTGCAAAGAATAAGCTATAACCAAGTCTTAACAAAGTGATCAAAACAAAGAAAGACCCAATTGTACTAATCTGCCGGGGCTGCTATTAGAAAAAAATCATAGTCCAAGGTCAAGGTGCTGGCCAGTGGGTTTCTTCTGAAGCTTCTCCAACACTCTCCAGTACCCTCTTCACACAGAAGTTTCTCTGTGACCCTGCGTTCCTTGCGACTCTTGGTCTTCCGACAAGGACACCAGTGCCATTGAATTAGAACCCTACTCTTCAGGGCTGATTCTAACTCAACGGCCTCTTTAATGACCTGCTTCCAAATACAGCTGCATTCCCCAGTATTGGGGTTGGGACTTCAACATGTGAATCTGGTGGGAACACAATTTAGCCCACAACAATAAAGAAAAAATTACAGAACAACATATGTGATCATACATGTTAACCTCTTAAGTGAACACCAACAGCACATTTAATAGGTTAATATTCTACATATGAGTCTGAACCTTTATAAACTGATTTTTGTTACTTAATTCAGACTATGCAGAAAAAGCTTGTTGTGTAAAATTACAGACTATAAGAATGTTTGACACCACGTCGCTGAGGTTGTAGCCTTCCTCTCTTCTGTGAAAGTCTGGGCCATGAGCGTCACCTTGCCTCAGAGATCTCCAACCCGGGTGCACAGGGATCTCGTTCACAGTATTCCTCACTTACCTTAACTTTGTAGGATCCAAAAACCAGAACCTTGAATCTGCTTCCCAGCCCGGCTGCGTATCAGACTAATTTTTTCCACTGAAGAAGGTTTCTAAGGAGACCTGGCTAAGGATAAGTCAACACTTCCTCTCTGCTCTTCATATTTCCTTCTCCACATTTCTGAGTCAACGCTACTTTCTTACCAATGTCATCCAGGTCTTCTTGGTTTCTCCTACCTCTTGAAAAGGGTTTGTGAGCTCTCCCATTGTTTCACTGTGATCACATGATAACTGTGCCCAGTCCCGAGGTGATCTCCCTGGCTCACAGTCTCTGCTCACGATCCTTCAGCACAAGCCCAAACCTTTAGTAAATCTCTTACAATTCCCTTATCACTCTACCCTCCAGTTGCTTATGGTGGGTGTTTCCCATAGTAGATTTGAAGATTAACCCAGCACGAGGGTGTTCATACTGCCCTTGTATGCAAGAATTACCTATTATTAAAAAATCTCAGATATGCACTTACTTTATTTTATTTTATTATTTTATTTTATTTTGAGACAGAGCCTCAAGCTGTCGCCCTGGGTAGAATGCCATGGCATCACGGTTACGTTTTGGTTAATACTGGACAATCACAAGTGTAGTCGGGGTAAGAATGGAGAATAAACATAATCCTCATGTTTAGTTTTAAAATCATTTTCAATGAATTCCTCTTTTGAACAATGTCATGTAAAATGATATAGTATAAAGCTATTAGGTTTTGCCATATTGTACCTGTGTTCAAAGAAATTTGTAGATCTACTTAGATTTTCTCTATAAATACAGTTATGTGCCACATAACGATGTCTCAGTCAATAACAGACCTTGTATATGACAGTGGTCCCAAAACACTATATGAAAATAGAGCTGAGAAATTCCTATCATCCAGTGGCATGGTAACTGTTGTAACGTACTAGCTTACTGTATCACACACGGCCGTGGTGGAAACAAACCCACTGCACTGGCACATGTCTAAAAATATAGCACATTAATTTATGTATAGGAATTAATATTTGATAATGATAATAAATGACTGTGCTACTGTTTAATGTGTTCTCCCTCTATTTATATTTTTTAAAAAGTTAACTGTAAAACAGCCTCAGGCAGGTGTTCCAGGGGGTATCCCAGAAGAAGGCCCTGTTACAGGAGCTGACGGCTGCATGCAGAGCATTTTCCCGAGGACCTTCCAGCGGGACAAGATGAGGAGGTGGAAAGACAACGCTGACCTGATCTAGTCCTAGGATATCCTGTGCTTGTTTTAGTTTTTGACAAAATATCTTAAAACATAAAAATAAAACAAAATATAATGAGCATTTTAAAAATAGAAAAAAATTACTGAATAAGGATACATGCACGTAAAGAAAATACTTTGTACAGCTGCACATGTGTTTGCATTTTGAGCCAATTTTTCTGTTTTTGTTCTTTTTCCTGCCTAAAAGTCTTGTCTTCGATTTATGAAATTCTTTCTTTCAAAGTCAAAAAGTTTAGAGAAATAAAGTTTATAAAATAAAAGCATAGTTCCAGTAAGCTAAGCTTATTATTGAAGAATGATAAATATTTTGTATATAGTGAGCACAGCCTAAGCGTACAGTGTTTATGAATTCTGCACTAGTGTATAATGATGGACTAGAGTTTCACATTCACCAGAGCAACTTGTCCTCCTGCGAGCTCCATTCATGGTGAGTGCCCTGTCCCCGTGTACCACTTTTTATCTTTTAGACCATATTATGACTGTACCTTTTATGTCTAGATGCTTTTGGATACACAGATATCATGGTACAGTTATCTACAGTACCCAGTACCGTGCACACTACACTGGTCAGCATCCCAGATAGATTGTACCCACCAGCCTAGTTGTGCTGGAGGTTGTGCCTTTCAGGCTTTGTCACGTTCACTCTCTGATGTTCATACAACTATGAAGCAGCTTGATGACACAGTTCTCAGAACATATCTCTGGATTAAACCAACACATGACTGCAATCCGATGTGATTAGTGATACATTTATTGGTTTGTAATATGTCATTTCTTCAAGTAAACAGGTTGTGAATTCTCTAATAGAAGACAAGCTAGCTTGTTTTCATTCCCAAAGAATCTGTCTTTTTATTTGTTTGGTATACCTACTTCTTTTAAATTGATTGTTCTTTAACAATTTTTCTTTTTCTTTTTAATTTTTAGAAAAGGAGTCAAATTTGGTTTTAACATCCTAGGAATAGAAAGATAATTAAATTAACATTACAATAATAATGATGGTCCATTTAAAAGTTATTAGCAGAAAGAAGTCTCTTGGTGGCCTTAAACATTAGTACTCTCAGCATAAAGTTTGAGAAAGAAAACAATCAAGCATATCAAAGTAAATTTAAAAAATACATAAATAAAGCAACAGGTTTTTAGTTTGAGATGATGACCTGATGATGTGCAATTGGTCTTTTTCCTGAGATGAAAACACCTCTGCAAAAATAATGGCAGATGTAAAAAATTGAGTCACAAAATTAAACAGGGGGTGAAAGCTATTTTGAATTTAATGAAAGAAATGTCAATACAGTTTGGTAGATAAAATGAATGGGATTGGGCTAATAAATAGAACGTTTAGAACTTGCCAACTTAGAATGTGTGAAGCAATAGCTACAGCCTACTAACTATCTTGTTGGAGAGATGTTGAGTTTAAAGTCCTCAGTAAGTTTAGAGGAGGAGAGTGAGAAATAAGGCTAAAAAGTGAATTAAAGATATGTACACTAGACAACAGCTATTTACTCACCGTCAAATTGGCAATAACCAAAATTAGACTGCTGTTCTCAAAAATGGTGCTGGGGAAACTTATTAAATGTAGAGTATTAATGTCTTTATATAGTGATCAAGAAAATGCCATGAAGGCTAACTGTAACAGTACGATCAAAACATTTCTGAATGTATATGAATCGTGCCCTATGATTGCACCAATGTACAGAATTAT
>CAUYON010033576.1:0-47332 GCA_963573935.1 Arctocebus calabarensis | reverse complement strand
GTGTACATATACCATAGCTTGTTAATCCATTCCTGGATTGGTGGGCATTTAGGTTGTTTCCACATTTTGGCGATCGTAAATTGAGCTGCAATAAACAGTCTAGTGCAAGTGTCCTTATGATACAAGGATTTTTTCCCTTCTGAGTAGATGCCTAGTAATGGGATTGTAGGATCAAATGGGAGGTCTAGCTTGAGTTCTTTGAGAGTTCTCCATACTTCCTTCCAAAAAGGTTGTATCAGTTTAGGTGCTGCCCTTTTTAACCTGTAGTTAAGGTGAACATTTTCTGCTCTGGCATGTGAGTTTCCTTTTCTGCGTGCATCACCTGACTTGCTTTGCCAATCTTTTTTTATTGTGTACTGTTTATAGAAGAAAGATTTTGCATATCAAGGTAGTGACATAACATTTGGTGAGAATCTACATTAAATTGTCTGATTATTAAGCAGAAATATTGGGTACCAGTTTCTGATTTTAATACTAATAGCCTCATTCAAAATGCAACTCCATTTAGAATACGACTTTTGGAAAATGTCTCAATACCTTGTATGTAGCTAGCTTCAGCTCAAATTTTGTTTTTGTTTAGAAATTTTGACTCCAATGCAGGAAACCCTTGGTTATTTAAATTTCTTCTCTCACGCACCATTGTATCATTAATAGATTTCTTATATTATTAGTATTGATACCTTTCTCATGCATTCAGTCATTCAACATTAAAAACACATTTATTGAGTATCATGTGCACCAAGTCCTGCCTTAGTCCCTGGGAGGTAAAGATAATCATGTTAGCACATGTTGTCTCTCTCCATGGAGTTCAAAATCAAGGTAAGCAGGAATGTAAATAGAAGTTGCAAAATAGCAGGATTGATGCTACATGTAATATATAATTCTATGTAATATAATAGCATAAAGTTATATACAAAGCTTGGTTCTGTACTAAAGATGGAAGAGATCAATTCTTCATGATTGGGAGTCCACAGCAATGATGTTCAGGGTGAATTTTTACTAGAAAGGGGATCAGTTAAGTGGTGGGCCTGTTATTCATTGATATAGTTTAATCCAAATCACTGAAAACTAAAGAAAATGCTAAAACTAATTTGAGGTATGTTCTTTCCTCCGTAGTTTAGAAAGACCTTTTTCAGCATTTCATCCCTATACTTAGGTTTCCACCTTCAGATTCATCATTCCTTTATAAGTCTTGGCTTCATTTTCACTGCCATTTCTATTTATGGAAAAAATATTTGACAGTACCAATTGTAGAAACTATTCCTTGCTAAACTTGGAATGAAAGTGCTGTACTCATCTTAGATAAGCAATGCTCCTTTCAAAATTATTTCAATAGGCTTTTTTTATTGCCCTTAGAGAAGTCAGTTAAGTTAGTTTCATTCAACTGGAAATCTCCAATCAGGTATAAACTAGGAACACAGAACCACTTGATGAGAGAGCCCCTTCTCACGCCCCGTGGCCACACAGTGTTGACACAGAAAATGGCGGTTAAATAGCCATCTTTTCATCTAAGTGGATTGAGATTATACATGGAAGATGATGAATTAGAGTCAGAATTAGAGCCCAATAATTAACTCTTAATATTAAGAGTGGTTTTATTCCTGTTCCTTTTTATATGGGATCCAGTCTTGATTTTCACATTGCATCTTATATCACTTAGACTTGAAGAGGGTTGTTTTCTCTGTCACCCAAATAATATTGTCGGGATAGGGCTCAGGCAAAATAGGTTGCATTATTTGGAGCAAGCTGCCATTCATGGACAATAGGGTCAGCAAAGGACAAGTACCCTATTATCTCAGCATCTGGCAGAAAGGCCACAGAGAGACTATTTGTCCTGAGTCACCATGTTTATCTCCGGTCACTCACATTTTCCCTGTATAAAGAGCAAGGAACAGGGAGCACAGCTCCGTGGAGATTCTGTGGCCCCTGTCGATCTCTCTTTTTAATAGGACCAGAATGGAGAATGGGGGCATAGCGGGCACAGCAACATATGGGACTCAGTCTCCCAGTAGCTGACCTGATATCCCAGTTCCATAGGGTGTTGCTGGAAAATGATGGCTTCCAACACCAGAACTTGGAGATCCCAGGTCCTGGGAAAGGTTAAGTTGTCTGTAGCTTTTCCCCTGGAAAATGAAGTGCTGTCCAGGCCCAGGGAGCTCACTGGTAGGAAAGGTAAAGGGAACTCAGACAAGGCTGCTACCTTCCTACAAGATGAACTTCAAACAAGTGCAAGTAAGAGCTTCAAAACTCTGCTAACTATGGAGATGTTAATGAAATAAAGATAATAGTTATCAGGTTTTAGTGCCAGATGTTGTGTATGCTAATGCTTGATGTATACAATATAATCTTTAATCTCCACATGTACTCTGAAGGCAAATGTCATTTTCTTCACAGTACAGATTAGAAAACTGAGGTTATTTTCCCAAAGATTATTAGTGATGGAGCTAAAAACTCAAACTCAGATCTGCATTTTTTACTATGTGCTATTGCTTGCATATTAGATCAGTATATTATTTTACCTATGAAACATAATTATAGAATCTCTAAATAATGAGAGCTGAGTCTAGTGCTTCAGAGCCTACCACATGTGTATGAATCACCTACAATGCAGACTCTGATTCGGTTCACCCTGAGTGGGGCTGAGTCTGCATTTCTAACACAGTCCGAGGTCAGGATGATGTTGCAAACCCAAGGACCATGCTTTGAACAGC
Organism: Arctocebus calabarensis; assembly: GCA_963573935.1. Lineage (NCBI taxonomy): Eukaryota > Metazoa > Chordata > Mammalia > Primates > Lorisidae > Arctocebus > Arctocebus calabarensis. The sequence continues at coordinate 44,621 of CAUYON010033576.1, read as the reverse complement.
AATGCATAAAGTATTTTATGGATAACCTCTTCAGTTTAATTCTTTAGGATTTAAATTACAGAAAAACAGACATGCACTACACTAAGAAATGAAAAGAAATATACCAGATTTTATCAAACAAGTGGCATTTGGTTCAGAAACAGTCATATCCCATTAGAATGATACATCATATATAAGTAATCTCTTTAGGAAAAAAGATATGTATGTATATAAAGCTTAAAGGCTTAATTTTTAAAAGTGGACATTCCAAATGCCAGGGGAGATGTTGATGCATTGGCCATTGTCAACCCCCGGCAGTGACCTTCACTCCAAGTGCAGAAATGACTTTCACCCCAATGCCTTGCCAAGGATCCTGCACAGTTTCATGTGCAGGGTTGAGGTGAGGATGTCCTTCACATGTCCTTTGACACAGATGAGTAGAGCTTTGGTGCCTTTGAATGCAGCTTTGTTGTGTTTATTAGGCTCAACAGAAAGAAGAAAATGAACAGGAGTCTAACACGCAAGACTCCTGGAAGTCCTTCCTGCCAGCCCCCAGGTAAAGCTGCAGCCTCTGCACAACAAATTGTTCATTAATGCAGAAAGCTTCAATAATCCATCCCCAAAACCCAGCTCTTTGCCTGGCTGAAGAATGAGGCGATAAAGGACGCATATGGCATAGGGAGCCAACTGGGAAACAAGCCTGATAAATCACTCCTGAAACTGAGAGTAGGTAGGCAGTGGGCTGCATCTGATGGGAAGGAGAGGCGAGCGAATTCATTGAGAAGGAAGGAGTCACGAAAACTTTCTCTTTGGCTTGGACAGAGAAAGTCACAGACCCCTGTGAAGTCCCACCTCTGTGGTTGTTGCCACAGGTCGTGGGATCTCAGAGATGAGACAGGCGAACAATTAAGCAGTTGTGATACTTCTGGTCTTTTTTTTTTTTAGGACTGCAGCAAGTCTAAAAGGGACTTGCAGGGCCTCTGTGGAACAGACCCTTTGCTTTGATGGCATGAGTTAGTGCCAAGTATCAAAGAGGAAATTTTGGAACTGGCAGGGAGTGTTGTGTGAGGTGGCAGAGGCCGGTCCGCCGACAAGGGCTTGCCAGAGATGGACAGCCGGGTTCCTTCTGATGACTACGCAGTGGTTTTCCTGCCTGCCTGTGAGAATCCCCAGCATGGATTCCTCCTCACGAAGGACACACCACCCAGACTACAAATATGAGTTGACCCAGTTTCTTCCCCCAAAATGTCTCACTGGGAAGAAGTCTCCTGAGCTCATTGAACATGGAGGTTAGAAGGCCTCCCTGCTGGGTGATTCCTGACTCTGATGCACATGGAGCAGGACTTCAGGATGGGGACCAAGGTCCAGATGAGAATGAAAACAGCCCATGAAATCAGCATGCGTGTCTACTTCTCTCCCTACAATTAGCGCTGCCAAACGGAGAGGACTGTGTGCTGGAGAATTGCAGCCCGCAACCCTGCATGTGGGCTCTGCCAGCCAGAACAAGCTGGCTAGACAATAGGGAAGCCACTTTTACGCTCGGCCCCTCCCTGGCACAGTAGAATGGGGAGGATGGGAGAGAGTTAGCTAAGTGCATTACCCAAACTGTATTGTGCTTTTAGTTCCCAAGTTTTCCAGGTGAGCTTTATTCTCTGAAAGGAGAAGACTGATGATGTTAAGGTATAACCTAGGGAACCCATTTAGAAAAAGCAACTGACATTTATTGACTACCATCTGCTAGTCTCTTACCCATCATATCATTTTTATTATAGAAATCAGTAGAAAAAAAGAATCTTGGGGCTCTTCCATCTGATTTGCCTGGTCATCTCATCCCATTTTTGTCCTACCAGAGTTCTCATATGCTTTGGAGTCTCCAATAAGACCCTGGTTTTGCTCCTTCCTCCTCCTCCTCTCCCTCCAAAAGTAAAACACAATGCTGATGGAAAAAAAAAAGAAGAAGAAGAAATTGTATAGCCAAGAAAACTAAGAATACAAAGAAAATACCTTACCAGTGATACATCGAAGTCTAACAAGCACCATATAGTCCTAAACATGAAGCAGGAATAAATGATTTATCTGAGTTCACTCAACAAATAGTCATGAACCCTTTCTTGTCCCACACAGTTTCCTAAGTTAGAGATACAGAAATAAACCAGTCTCTTTCTTCATGAAGCTTCAACACTAGTAGAGCATAGCACCCCCGCTACCACATAAAGCAGATATACAGCACCCAAAATGTGTACACATTTTAAGAAAGGAAAAAACTGTATTAAAATTATAATATTCAATATATGCCTATAACACAAAATGAATATAAGTCACAGTTGAGCACCTCTTATAATTGCAGAAGTCAAACGTAACTGGAATATTACAATTTTCATACAGTTTTTCCATTCTTAAAATGTGTGTCCCTTTTTTGGCACCCTCTCTATATAGACAACACCTGGTTACAAGTGTCATGAAGAAAAACAAGTCAAGATAAAGGGAAAGAAACTGATGGGAAGTACCATCCTACGTGGAGTGGTGTAGGGAGGGTCTCTCCGAGCAGAGCAACATTTGGTCAGAGGTTTCATTGAGTGAAAGAAAAGAAGAAAAAACTTTAGACTCAAGGGATTGTATTTGTGTTCCTTGCTTGAAAATATTACAATCTGCTCTTGGCTGTTTCTGAACAAAGCCTCAGTGAAAATTCCTTAGAAGCCCAACATCAAAGTTCTTGAACCTATTCTTTCTAGCTACCAGTTAGAAAATGCATATCGCTGGCCAGGCACTGTGCCAAGTGGGTCACATACCTTATCTCCTGTCATCCTCACACGTCTGTAAGGGAGCTATTATGCTGTTCATTTTACAAGTGAGATAACTGAGACTCAGAGGGATTCAGAAATCATCCAAGGCACTTGAAAAGGAAGTGACAAGCTTAGATTCACTCTGGGGTCTTTACCCACTAGCCCTTCACCTCAGTCCCTACTCCCTTATTTTGAATGCCTCTATGCCAAGTAGTTTCAAAGCCATCTTAATCTCTACTTTGATAATAACCTGAAATAGCCTGTTAGACGCCCCTCTCCTCTCTGATGTTCAGTCTAAAGTGAGTCTCTCTGGACTTTTCCACATAGCCTTGACTTCACCATGCTGGGCAGCAGTAGGACAGCCCTGGCCAGGATGCCCTGGACCAAGCATCTGGCTGAGCAGGTGAGATGGCAGCTCAGGAGGGGGTGAACTCAGAAGAGCTAGGTCATGACTCTGACCAAGAGATTTGAATTCCATGTAGAAATCAGAGAATAAAGGATTCAGCAGACGGGAAACAGAACACAGACAGATGGAAATATTAAGAACTGGAAATGTCAAGGGAGCTCTGACCATCCAGAGATAGTTTCTGTGCTTTATTCACACTTTGTTAGTGATGTTAGCCTTCTTCCCAGTACTGTGAAGTGTCACACAGAAAGCAGAGAATTTCAAGGAATCACTTCCCTTAGCTTGGACAAAGAACACATGCCAAGAGACTGAGGTGCTCATGCCTGTATCCGAGCACTCTGGGAGGCTGAGGCAGGTGGATTACTTGAGCTCAAGAGTTCAAGACCAGCCTAAGTGACAGCAAGAACCCATCTCTATTTTAAAAACTAGAAAAACTAGTCAGACATTATGGCAGGTGCTTGTGGTCTCAGCTACCGGGGAGGCCGAGGCAAGAAGATCACTTGAGCCCATGAGATTGCGGTTGCTGTGAGCTATGATGCCATGGAGCTCTACTCAGGACGACAGAGTGAGACTCTGTCTCAAAAATAGATAAATAAATAAACTAAAAGAGGACTGAGGTGACATTCATTGTTCACTTCAGCTGATTCCAGAGAACCTCTTTAAACTTCACAATGAATGATTCTACATGTTCAAATTCATTGTTATTGCAACAAATAAAAGTTGAGATGAGGAAAACCTAACAAGGAGCCTATATCATTTATAATGATTTTATAGTCACCATTATCATTAACACGAAATATAAATCACAAATTAGACATTATCCATGCTTTTAGCGTTTGGAGCCAGAAAAGGAATCAAATGAAGGGCACAGGAATAACTGTCTGGTTATAGAGCACAATGACAGCATGAGGGTTTTCTTTTCCTTAACCCACAATTGTCTGGTTGGAAATGACAGAGGGGTTGAGCTGACATACATTTGTTTGATTTCTGACTTATACAAGTTGTTTATCTTTAAATATAAATATGCTGGAAAAACAAACTTGAGTAAGGCCAAGAGATCTTTGGTTGTTGTTTGTGGGAAGAGTAATAAGGCTGTTAGCATTCTTTTTTTTTTCAATTACGTCATATATACATAGAATATGTATACATTAATGCATTTATGGGGTACAATGTGCTAAATTTATATACAATTTGGAATGCTTAGATCAAATTAGTTAATATAGGGTTTCACCTCATTCACTTAATTATTGTGTTAAGACATTTCTATTCGATACTTAATAGAATATATAATATAATACTGAGTCATGGAAAGTAGGGGGAAGAAAACTTACAAAAAAAATGAGACTGTGTTGTCTAAAACACTGGAGAAGTCTATGTATCAAATATTTTTATTTTCTCCCTTATACCTTAAGTCTGAAGAATGTCTTCAAATGTTATTTCCACAATGAATATATTTAACTGGTGACAGATGGAACAGTCAGTACATTTGATGAATTTTCCAGCTAATTTAGCTGCTATAAGTTCCTCTCTATGCTCTTGTCCAACACCAGTCAGTCCATAAGACATCGGCCCAAGGAAAGCTGAGAACTGAGAAGGTGAGAAAGAAGTTTGTACCAAGGGCTCAGAGAAGCCATTAATTATCCCAATGGACAAGTAAAGGTAGCAGAAGCTACTGAAAATGGAGTCAGCAATAAAGATGTATGCAGCAACAAAGGGAGCCCAGTAATGTCATATTGTAATTGGGAATAAGATAAGTGAAGACACTCAGGTGGGAGGCATGGAAAACCATTAGCAAGAATGGCACTTGATACTGAATCCAAGTGACAGAGCTGTGAATAAGGGGACCCTTTTCTCCTTCCTTCCTCCTGCTGCAGGTGAGCTGAGCTTGCTGGTGGAGGAGCAGCCAGCTGTGAGCATGTAATAATACACATAGTTCATTGAACAAGGCTCCCAGCCAAGGGAGTGAATGGGAATTGCATTGCCTCTTTCTAATCCTACAAGCCAGCCAATTGAGCTGGCAGAGGGCCTGGTGAAGGAAAGCAGGACTCTATCCAGAATGCGAATGTGGTGGTGAAGAAAGGAGTAGAACAGGGACAGGATGGAATGAGGAAGAAATAGAAGAGTCAGAGGGAAGGGATCAAGTCAAGATTTACATCTGAAATTTTTAAAAGATAAGTTTACATCATTTTTTTCAAACGGCTGTCTTGCATTCAAGGAGTCTCTCAAAACTTAACATTTCTTTGAAAATGAAAAGTAGAATTCAGTGTCAACATTAGTTAAGAGTAGGTTTAGCTATGAGTTACTTAAATCTACACAAGAGCAGCTTAAACATGCAGAAATCTATTCTCTCCTTTAACAGTTTGGATACCCACAGTATGGGGCTGGCATGGTGACATCTCTGTTATCTCACACCCAGTGTGCCACCACACAGCCAGCCACAGAGAGTGCCCTTGTCCTATGGTCCAAGAAAAGAACCAGCTTTCACATCATGCTTTAAATGGAAGGATGAAAGAAGTGTAAAGAGCCCATATGACTGCTGTCAAAGGAATTGTTCAGAAGTTGCTATAGGATATTATAGTCACATGACCACCCCTAGCTGCAAGGAACCTGGAAAAATGGTATCTTTATTTCAAGTGGCCCTAAGCACAGCTGAAAACTGGGGTGAACTTCCATTCTCAGAGATGGAAAATGAATATTTACTTGAGCAGGGGATTATTAGTATTCGATAGGCAAAATCTGATTTTTAAGATCAAAGCCCAAGAATATGACCTGTTAGATGACCAAATAGGTAACAAATAGGAGGGCAGATGTGCAATTTATATTAAAGGAGTACAAATTAAAGCAAAGGGATGGCACTTCTTCCTATCAAATTAACCTCCCCAAAAGAAAAATATGTTGAATAATTTATAGAAACATTAAGCAGTAGATAATAGTAACCTTGCTCCACTTGGAGCAGTGGAACTATAAATTTTTTTCAAAAGAGCATATCTTAAATTTAAAGTATTCACAATAATATTTTTTAAATATTTTTTAAATATTAGCCAGTAGTTTTGTTTTCTGAGTTTTTTTTTAAGCCTTTCTTTGTGTAGCCTTTGCTGCAGACAATTTCAGTCCTTGTTTCCATGACCTACTGACAGTGTGGTAAATGGAATTAGAGTTCAGTGATCATCTTCTCTTCTTTCCTCTTCTTATAATCTCAGCAACGATCGGCAGAATCTATTTAGCTGTACTTAGGAGGTTCCCAATCTTCCTGTCTTGTACTTTTCTTTGACACTTGGATGGTAGCCATAGTTTTCTTGGGAAGGTACTGTCAGCCTTTTTAAAGCCATGTGTCTGTCCCTGGGCTAATTCTTCACACTAGGTTAATTTGCTTGGCCAGACTGAAATTTTCTATTGTTCATCTCTAGTACACTGTGTAAATGGACCTTTGTAAGTGTTGAGGATCCAAACAGAAGCCATTCATAGGGGTGGGCATGCTTCTGAGGAACCACTGAGTCTGTGGATGGGACTGTGAATGTGACTGTTGGCTGAATCCACATTGTATACTGGGTGATGATTTCAGATTTTTGTCTACAGCCCATCCTGCTCCTCTGGGGTACAGATTTATACATCCAACACTTCCCTTGTGATTTCTCCAAAATGCAAACTTTTTACCCTACTTACAACATCCTACAGGATCAGGCTCCTGTGTGTCTCTCTGAATCTGACATTTCTACATTTCCTTTTGCTCATAGTTTTCTGACAGTGCTTCAAAACGTTAAGTTCACTCCTGGCTTAGGACTTTGATACAAGCTTGTCCTTCTGCTAGAACATTCTTCTTCCACAGCTTCAGATACTTAACTCCTTCTCCTCGTTCTGATCTCATCTTAATTGTCACCTCCCCGAAGAGGTTGTCCATAATCAACTCATTAAGAATAGCCTGCTTATGTGCCCAATAACTCCCTCTATTTAGTTACTATATTTTTATTTGCAGTCTTAATAATTATGAGATTACCCTCTATATTACTATATGTATTTACTTTCTGAAGCCCCTCACTCTATTAAGAAGAAGGACTTGGTATGTTTTGTTTGCTGTCAAAGCCATCATTAGAATAGTGACTAAGGTATGAAGACTTAAAACATCAATTTGTTGAATGAATGAATGAATACTTGTTTTAGTTGGTAGCAGTTTGACTGCTATAAAAAGAACCCAAAATTCATCCTTAGAAAAGCACCAATATGTGCAAACTGAAAATCTGAACAGTGACTTTCTGATGTAAACATGTTCTTTCTCAGCTCCACATGTCTTCTATGAATGCCCTATGCAACTACTAGTGTAGGCTTCCCTGGATTTTGTGTGGTAAAGACAACATCTAGTCGAATTGAGGCTGAAAACATGTATTGAGAATCTGTTTCCTCTATTGTTTTTTCCTGTCTCCACTGGGGAAATCACTTCTCTAGCCCCATCACCTCAGCCCCCACTAGGCTTTATTGCATCAGCAATTTAAGTTTGAAGTCACTCCTTAAGATGAAGTTCTGCTCAGCTGTGATTTGAATTTTTCTACATCGTATGCACTTTTAATGGTTACGATTTTGCTACCACAATCTTTTCTCTTGGAATTTTTTTTTTTCCTATGAATACCTTCAGCACTCTCAGGGTAGAAATCCATTTGCAAGCATGTTTGTCTTTCTGAAAGTAAAACATGAAATCCCTGGAGATACATCTTTCAAATTTGCAGTGATTCTACATACAAAACACATATCCTGTACAACCGTGTGGCCCTTGAGAACCTTCAGATCTCTTATCTCCAGGAAATGTCTTAATTTGTTTGCATTTGCCACAATGTATAAAAGTATGCTTATAATAGAATCAAGTGTTTTCTTCAAGATGTCTGGTGACCTAAAAGGGGTATGGCAACTTCAAGAAGGAAAGAGAAAGAGACCAACACACTGTGGTTTATAGTGTCCTTGTGGTTGTAAGTGTCTGACTTCATCATACACGAAATCTGTGCATGTGAGTCATCATGTATTTCACTGATCATACATTTTCATTGTTTTGGGGGGGCAAGAAACAGAATTCTTTACCTTTCCTTTTTGGGTTAGGTTTATACATTTATTTAGTAACTAAAGATATCATTTAAAGAATAAATGACATAGATTAAGCAAATAGCAAATAATCTGAAGCTTAGATATCAGGAAGATACTTATAGAGGAGTTCTTATCCACTTCCAAGGAATGAAAAATACTATGGGAAATATGGGTTACACAAATGGAACTCAAGAAACATGTGAAATTTTCCACATTTTCATCATGTTGACGTGTGTTGCTTGGATTATATAAGGTGACTGGTGATGCGTTCAGTTCTAAAATATTATCAAAACATTACTTTGAGCTATTCACTTAGCTTTTTTGTGGCATATGAATTTGGGAAGGAATGAGTAATTATTGTACTCTGATTCTTTAAAAATGTAGTAGTTGTTTTACACAAAAGTAAAATTATTGGGGGGAAGATAAAAATTGATTTAAGAAAAATAAAATCCTGTTTTAAATATAGACTTGAGCATTGTATGTTACTTAATATTGTAGTTTTAGTTCAGAGGAGAAATTTCTGTAGGACAAATAAGCAACTATATTGTATTTATATTCTTTAAAAGCTTTATTGAGAAGTACCAACCCAGGAAGATGTAAATAAACAGTGGTTTTACTTCTCTCCAATTACTATCTTCAACCCAAGCCTTAACATTTTGGACAGATCCCATAATTTTAGGTCAAATTTAAGTACTACTACACAGCCTGTCTCACCACAAATATTCCGTTTCCTGTCCCAATAACCATCATCAGCTGGGCTTGTGAGGAGGCATGATGTATTCCTCTGCTTCTGACCCCTTAGAAGGTGTGTGTGTTGGGGGGCTACTGGGGGTCTGGGGGCAGGAAGGACTTGGTTTCTGGAAGTCCTGCTTCTGCTTCCTCTTCTAGGTCTAGCTCTTTTGTAACTGGGAATACAGAAGGACTAAGAGGGGCATAGCTTCTTAATCAACTTATCAGTATGAGGTGAAAAGGGGCCTTCTTATTATTCTGGATCCAAGTAATCCCACCGGTTGCTGGAGGCATCAGCATTTGTGATGGTCTCCACCTGAATGGTGGGGTGTTTTACTGAGGACCCCCTCAAAGAGGATCAGCAGAGTGTCTCTTCAGTCCCACCATATGGCGTCCTGGGTGGGGTGGAACCTCACTTGGCCAGTTTATGCCTTGGCATTCTGGTTCCTACTTCCTCCAGTGACACTTCTGCTCTTTCAGTAGAACCAGGGGAACTGCTAGGGTCCTCTTCCTTCCACTCAGAGAGCTCCAGGGACCTGACATAGGATGCCACCGCCCTCTTAACCAACCACACTACACTTTTGTCCCTCGTCATCCTGCTGGTGTCAGATCCTCTGGCAGCCTTCCAGCACCTTGTAGACCGGCAAACCAGAAGCAGCCACTGGTCTTTGTTCACACTCACACCCTTGGGGGCCTGTATACACATCACACTCTCTCCAGAAACTTCTCCTTATGCACTGGGAGACAGCACTAAAATCTTCCAGCAGCCTGTGCGAAGGATTCTGAGCGCGTCACCAGCTACTCCACCCCCATCCCACCCCCAAATTTCTCACTCTTTTTCTTGTGTACTCGATGGTTTCTTTCAAACTCTGTTACTGATTTTGGACAAGTTAAGGGTGTTTTCTGGTACTTTGTGCCTTATCATTCCTTCAAGGACAATATTCTGAGGCTAAGTCTTACTCTATGTTTCTAATACATATGGTGATTTTAAATGCCAAATATTTTAATTTATTACCAAGTTCATTACAGATGGAACAACATCATGAGCACTAACTTCCAGTGTGTGGCTTTTAATTCTCACTCTTCTCTTGGCTTCAGTTTCATAAGCAGAAACAGTCTTTCGTCTGTCTTCTGTCTTCTATGAGGCTCTTCTATCAAATTGGAACCTTTTGGAACTTTCCAGAAGTTCATTTCAGAACTGATATAACATTATTTATTTATGAAAGTTGTTTAAGACTTTCAATGCCAACAGATATTTCTCCTCTATGCGCAGGAACTGTCAGCATCTTAAAGTGATCTCCATAAATAATTTTTCTCTATTTATTCATATACTTGAATTCTAACTATGGTTCAATAATGGTAAACATTGCAGTATAGGGCGGTGCCTGTGGCTCAAAGGAGTAGGGGGCTGGCCCCATATACCAGAGGTGGTGGGTTCAAACCCGGCCCTGACCAAAAACAAAAACAAACCAAAAAAATGCAGTATAAATCTCATACATAAATCAACATACCTGATAATGTAAAGAAATGTTGACAGGGCAGCGCCTGTGGCTCAGTGAGTAGGGCACCAGCCCCATATACCGACAGTGGCGGGTTCAAACCTGGCCCCTGCCAAACTGCAAACCAAAAAATAGCTGGGCATCATAAGAGAATTGCCTAAGCCCAAGAGCTGGAGGTTGCTGTGAGCTGTGATGCTACAGCACTCTACCAAGGGCAATAGAGTGAGACTCTGTCTCTAAAAAAAGAAAAAAATGTTTACAGACCAAATATATCATTTCCTTAAATAAGTAACTAGTTAAAGATTTCACACCAGTTTTTATAATCCATATTAACAAGCATTTTGGAGAGCCTGAGGCAATCCCCTTCATGGATTTACTTTCTAAGCAGAGAAGTAGTAAAAAGTCTATGACATTTAATTAGGTTTCCTTTCCACAGAATTACCATTGTAGACCTTTCAACATGGAGGACTAATCACTACCTTGAGCAGACATATTTTAATGCCCCAAATATAAAATGAATTCAAATAAGGGCTTGCTTAGGAGGTAGTCTTGGAGAAATGTGACAAAGTTGATGAAAAAAGGAGATAAAAAATAACCTTATAATAAATAATGTATCATTTTCATGCTTTTTTAACTGTTTTGTGCAATACTCCTTTTTCTCTTCTTTCTTCATTTGTTTACTTGACCATATTAATTAGGGTTCTCCCAAAGAACAAAAAGAGAAAATATTCACTGCCATGTTCGTACTTGTGAATACAGTAGACTGAGGAATAGTCAGGGCCACAGTTCAGATGCAGAGTATTTCCATTTCCAGTCCAAACATAGCCTGTGCAGAATTGCCCAGGCTTGTTAAAAGTGTACGTTAGGGAATCTGAGGAAGGAGCATTAACACTTAATTTTTTTTTTTTACTGTTTCAGGTTTATTGAGGGTACAAAGAATTAGTTTACACTGTTTGCATTTGTTAGGTAAAGTCCCTCTTACAGTTGCACACCACCCCCAAGAGGTGTGCCATACACCATGACCCCCCCATCCTCTCCTTCCTCCCCTACCCTCACTCCCTCTTCCCCCCCCACCTGAATTAATTTGACATTTTCACTAATGTGGGTATATGTCTTAGTTTGTCCACTGGCTTCATATTAGAATTGTGTCCATTGAATTCTTGCTTCTCCATTCTTGTGATACTTGACTAAGAAGAATGCATTAACACCTAAATTTTAACCACCTCTTTAGCATCAACTTTCTTAAGCATTCTAAAATTTGAAAATCTTTGCTAATAGATTTTTTCTTTAAAATAATCTGCAATAATGGGAGCCTTAAAAAGGAAAGTAGTCTTCATATGAAAGCTATAAATTAGCTTCATAGTAGGGCTGAGTACATTGGATACTTTTTCTTCCATTCTTGAGATACTTTGCTAAGAAGAATATGTTCCAACTCCATCCATGGAAACATGAAAGAGGTAAAGTCTCCATCTTTCTTTAAGGCTGCATAATATTCCATGGTATACATGTACCACAACTTATTAATCCATTTCTGGGTCGATGGGCACTTGGGCTTCTTCCATACACAGCTATGATTTAATAATAAAAAAATAAAAATAAATAAAGGAAAGTAGTGAGGAAAGAATTTGGGTTTCTCTCTTGTTTTTATATACTGGATCCACTATTTCAGTGATAAACACTTTTCAAAAGTGTTTCTTGTATGTTGATCTACACCAACCTGATCCAGAATTTATAATATTTTCAGTATTTTTCCTATAGTGAGTCAGTGACTTCATCTTATTAAGCAGAAATTTCGTACCCTGAAAGTACGAAACATTTTCTCTCAATTCAACTCTTTCTTTGACTTCTCACCAGAGTGAAAAAAAAAAGAAGTTGTAACATAAAAAAATCAGAATACTGCTTCAGTTTTGGGAAATAAGATTTGGGATTACAGGTCACTTAGGCTGAAAGAAGCTAAATAGTGCTAAGTACTTGTCCTCATTGAAGGAATAAGCAAGATTTTTCTCGGTAAGAAAAGTGATAAGAAACAGTGTCCCAGTGGGAAGCACCATACAATGAAGTTCACAAAATCTACTCCACCAAGGTCCCCCACTAATGATAAAGTCTACTTATGCCAAGTAGAAGAAAGGAAACTCTAGAAACAGGAGCTAAATTCATGATTGCTTCCTGCAGAAGTCATTGCTTGGCAGAAGTTTGCTTGCAGAGTCTGAGATGTAGTGCACTGCTGGGCAAAACTATTCACTTTTCTTTTGAAATTTTTCAGGACAGAGGCTCCTTAAATTCTAGCCATTGTTGATAAAATATGAAAGTTTAACTATAACCAAAGGCCATACCCTAGAATTCTTGGTAAATCCGTCACATGTTTAACAATTTCTGAACAAAAACATGGATATGGATTTTCCATTCATACCGCCTTCAACACAATGTGTATAAAAATCACAAGCAGGACGTTTAAAATGTAAAAAATTAGGTTACAAAATTCAGGAAGTGTTAGAAGATCAAAAGCAGGAGAAAAGGCCTGGAGGAGCAAGAGTGGGAAGGTTGGTACCCGGGAGGGCAGCCGCTGTTGCCCCTTCTGACACCAGCTACTGCACCTTTGGAGATGCTGCATGGTTGATCTGGATCTGCAGAATTGCCACCTTAATCAGAGGTGAAACCCCGGCCAGTGTTCCTACTGCTTAGCTCTATAGCCACTGTTATGCCATCACCTCTGCTGCTGGTAAAACTCCACCAGAACCCACAAGGAAACAGCTGCTTCTCCCTGCATCCTGCCTCCCATTCTTTCACTAGTTCCTATACATCATATAGACCATAATCTAAAGACAACTGCCAAGAAAGCATAGAAAATATAGTTTGCGGTCCACTAACCCCCCACAGTACCCAGCAGGGTTCAAAAGAATGGGAGCTGAGAGCAAAGAGGAAAATAGCAATAACTGGCATGCAGTCTACATAGTGTGGCGCCCAAATCAGCCTTGTGAGACTATGAAAACAAGTGGTAGACAGAGATGAAGTACAAATTGAGACAAGAAATTATTTATGTGTTCATCCTGAATCTGCTGGAAATAAACGAAGGGAGACTTTGGCAAGTAAATTTTGCTTCTAGAATAACTTGTAAATTTTGGGTCTTTGCCCTATTGAAGAAAAAGTTCTTATAGTTTATTAAAAGAATTCACTTTTGAGCATTATATTATGCTCCAGAAACCAGGCCAGTCAGGTGCCATTTTCAAGTGTTGGGTGTGATACAGTCTTACCAATATCTATGAAAAATTTTTGATCTATGTAACCTGAATAAAAGATACACTGATATCCAGCCAACAAGTCCTTGTATCTAAACTAGACTTTTTTCATAATGACTATTCTGAAAGAATTAATTGGTTGAAATTTTTAAAAGTACCAGCACACATAGGCAATTGCATTAAATAATGACAGTAGCTAGCATTTATTGAGCAAACGCCACTATTTCGCTTTCATTATACACAGAATCTTATTTAATCCTCATAAGGTTTTTATGAGGCTTGGTACTAGTAATGAATTACCATTTTACGGAGGAGAAAGAAATGAAGCAGAGAAAGCTAGGTGCCTGGCATCGAGTGTCACAACTAGTGTAAGGCAGGGCCAAGACTCGACCCAGGACCCAGACAGAATTATAAAAAGGTGAGCTATTAACAAATTCAAATTTTAAAATTTATAAGTTAGCCATCCTGGTAACTCAGAACTAAAGAAGTTTAATAGGATTGGTTGTTTTTTTTTTCTGCTTTTTGGCCAGGGCTGGGTTTGAACCCACCACCTCCAGTATGGGACTACTGCCCTACTTCTTCGAGCCACAGGCACTGCCCTAGAGAAGATGATTCATAAGAAAAGTTCTCAGACTGACCTTAAGTGATAGTATGGGGGAAGCAAGGGCAAAGACAGATGAGCTGAATAAAAAGAGCCTCTTAAAGATGATTCAGATGATGGGGAGAGGAGAAATAAGAGTTGCTCAGCATCTTTACCCAGGACACCTGGGAAAACTAAAGTCATCAAAATTTCTTACTATGTGTTCTGTGCTATACTTGAGACCAAATCTTGCAGAAACCAATTTAATGTATAGTTGAAGTGACTTATACATCTTCCTGCCCTTGTTGCAGTTCTCCACTTATTTATGCCAATAGGAATGTTGCTAATCTTTAATTCATTCGAATTATTAAATGTCTGGAAAATATCAAAGAGCATGTAAAGGAAAGTAATCAGTGAGACTGAGAAAAGGGAAACACGGTCGGTAGAAATACAGTTGGTAGCAATGAAAGTCTTGTGGAGAGGAAAGCATTGAAATGAGTTTAACTACTTTGGCATTTAGTGTTGGAGGAAGTGGTCAAGGTCATGGATGGTCCTGCAGTACACAGGACGATTTGTCATAGCACACCCAGTTGGACATGCCAGACCAGAGTCATAGGTCAAGGCATGGGTAGGCTTTTCTGATTTCAGAAACTTGCCCTCCCCAAGGATGGCAGATAGTGCAAGAGAGAGAGGCCTCCTTTTACAGATAACAAAGGCATCTTTTTTCTCACTGAGTGAAGGATAGGCTTTCTCCTACCTTGAGCAAGACCCCACCACCATCATCACAGATGCTGCAGTGCAGTCAGTAATTAGTAATTCTAACTTAATGGTCAGTTCTCTATTTCTACCTTAAGCAAGATCCTACCACCTTCATCCCAGATGCTGCAGTTCTGTCAATAATGAGTAATTCTAACCTAATGGTCAGTTCTCTACCCTCTTGTTTATCAACCTCAGAGCAACATTTTAACACAATTGATCATGTCCTCCACTTGAAACTCTTGATTTCATTTGTCTTCTTTTTTCTTTTCATTCTTTCAATGTCAAACTATTAAGGGTGTACAAATGCTTTTGTCACATAGATAGCATGTATGATGCTTAAGTCATGGTTCTTAGTAAGTCCATCACCCAAATAGTGTTCATTGTACCTGACAGGTAAGTTTTTGCCCCTCACTATCTCTCACCCTTCCCTCTTCTTGATTTTCAATGACCTTCACATCTTTTTGTGCCTGTGTGGGCCCATTGTTTAGACCATTATTTTAAAAATTTAAAAAATCGATGCTGGCTTAGATGCAGAGAGAAAAGAGCACTTATACATTTTCAGTGGGAGTGCAAATTAGTACAACCTTCATAGAAAATAGCATGAAGTTCCTCAAATAAATCAATGTAGACTTTCCATTCTACCCGACCATCCTAGTACTGAATATCTACACAAAGGAAAAGTCATTTTCTATTTTTCTAGCTCCCTGGCTGATTCTTCTAAGTCTTTTTCATTGAATCCTCCTCCATTATATGCCTTATAAGTATTGAATGGCTTCAAGGTTCAGTCCAAGGGTATCTTTTCTATCTCTCCACATTCATCCTTTAGATTGCACCCAGTCCCCTGACTATCTGTGCATTATTGATTCCTAGAATTTGTCACTAGCCCAATCTTCACGCATGGACTCTAGACCGACTTATCCAAATGCTTACTTGGCATCTGGATTTGGATATTTATTAGGCATCTCAAATTTAACATGTCACAAACCAAATGATTGATTCCTTCCTGTCTCTAGAACCCCTTCCTTAGCTATTCCTCATCAGGTCTTTGCCATCTCAGTCAACATCCCCTCTATGCATGTGATTGCTAAGGCTCAAAACTTCATGAAGGCATCCTTTACTTCTTTCTTCCATAATCTACATTCTGTCTATCATACTGCTGTCCCCTTCAAAATACACCATAAATCTGCCATTCTTACCATCTTCTATCTATCTCATTTTAGTCTGAGGTACTACCACTTTTCCATCTAGACAGACAATTGTCATGCTTCTAATTGTCTTTCTGGACACACATTCTTCCCCCGACCACAATCTGCTCTCCATATACCATTCAAAACAATCAGCTCCAGTTACTTTTCTCTTCAATTATTCTGACTACCTCTTTCAAGTCTTACATAGCCCTACATAATGTGGCCTCTGCTAACACTGACTTAATTTCTTGTATATATATTTTTTCACACATTATGTACTAATAGTACTGGGTTTTTGCTCCACCATGCCAAGCATATTCTCACCTTGAGGTCAATATACACTAGAACCTCTATACTTGACCACCTCTTGACATTGACCACCTCCTTAAGTTGACCTAATTGCCACAGACCAGACATGCACTACATGTGTATATCAGTTACACCAAGCCTCATTCCTTTTGTTGACCTCCTCTGTCCACAGCTGACCACCTCCCTACATTGACTACCTCCTTAAGTTGACCTAATTTTCATAGACATCCACCATAGGTCTGTATCAGTATAGTAGGCCTAGTTCCTTAAGTTGACCACCTCTATATGTTCACCAGTTTGTAATAGTACCTTGAGTGGTCAACTTACAAAGGTTCTACTATAGTTGCTATGTCTTCAGCCCAGAACATTCTCACCTGAGACATGATCTTGGTTCATGCCCTTATATTATTCAGATCTCTGTATCAAAGCTCTTCCCAGAGATTTCTTTTCTGGCCATCTTATCAAAAACAGAATCCCATTCCCTCTCTGTTCTCTTATTAGTTATATTTTACAGCACTGTGTTACACAAGGTCCTACACAGGAAGAGTATATACCAGGTGATTCTAAAGAAGAACTATATCATAGCAAAGGTGTTGGAAGAGGTAGCATAGAATTCAGAAGAACAAACTACTACAACTTTTTGTGCTAGAGGGGGAAAGAGATATGCTGTCAGCAGAACATGAGAGCTATCCATGGAGGAAGGGTGAAGGGTGGATTAACATGTTGGCTTACATATAGAAGAAAGCTTGCTTTGTAGAGAAAATGATGCCTATATGTCTGAAACAGAGAGGAGAAATAATCCAGATTTTTCTTCCTCTTACCCTCTAGTCTTCTATTAGTGCCTCCCTTTAACCAGAACTAGATGGAAAACAAGAGTCCCAGGGACCCTTGGAAATATATTGTCCAGGAGAAAAACTTGGAAAGATTCAAGAATCGTGATTAAGTGAACCAGCACAAATAAATCTTTGAGTTTATTTATACATTCAGCTACTATTGTTGTTGTTGTTGAATATCTGTCTTCACCATTAGAACATAAACTTCACTAAGAAGATGGACTTTGCCAATTATGTTCCCTCCTATACCTCTGGTGCCTGGTACACTGCACTGTGAATAAATATTTATGCATGAGGAAAGAGGGGTATTTTGGCTCAAAATGTTTAGAATATGTCCTTCTATCCAAAGTCTCAAATGAGGATGTAATCTGTTTTCAAACCCCCTGAACATCTTGAAGATTGTGGTTATCTCTGATAAAGAGACAAGACTTCATGCCTTGTAGAACAAGGGACATTAGCAAGGGAATACTAAGGGCCTGCGGTAAAGACTATAGATAAAGCCTCCACACAAGGTATAGACTCACTTGAGTTGGTAGCTCACAAAGGATATCTTAATTTAAAAAAACTAGAAAATTTTTCTAACACAGCTAAGAGAATAATTTTTTTCAAAATATTCTCTTTATTTACATAGAAACATATAGGAAGAGATAATTAATTCCAACTGGAAATCTCTTTTAAAAAGATTTTATCAAGGAGAAAGATTAATTCTAGCTTTTTAGGGGGAAATAGAAAAAAACAAAGTAAATACTCAAACAAATGAGAAATAAAGCACTGCTTTTAAGAACAGCAATATTCAAATCAATATGCCCTGTGGTTTTCCATGTTACAGAGACCTGACAGACACTGGTTTGAAATGACAGATTCTCTATCCTCTGCAGGTGTTTTGAGTAGCTCCAGATGGCAATGGACATCAACATGTTGGGTGGGTGAGACAAGTGTACAGTGTCTCCCCTGCTCATCAATGATACCATCAAGCGAATAAATAGTAAAAGCAAAAGACCAAAATATTAGATAATTAAGAAAGATTATGTAGGAAAATCCTAGAGAGGGCAGACGTGTTTTTAACATGCAGTGTAGAACGATGGCAGGAGTGCCAAGATCTTAATTATCCCCCACTGGGCTCACTGCATCTGGTCAGATTTTATAAATGCTGATTAGTTATTAATGAGCTTCTAAGGCAGCTAAATACAAAGGCATTTATTTAAAAGTAATATCAAGTTATTTCAAAGTCCCGCCCCAAAATTTTGGAGACATAAACTTTGGATATTGAATGAACCTGCTATATTTCATGCCATGTGGTGATGTCATAAATTAGAAGAGAAGGATAGAAGGGAGGGAGGAAGAAAGGAAGGACCTGATAATCCAAAAGGAAGTCAAAAACAAGAAAAAATAAAATTGAGAAAAAAGAGAAGTAGGATATGGATTGCAGAGGGAAATCAAACTAATGAAGAAAGAAAAACAAATGTGAACGAGAGGCCTGAGTTCTCCGTGCAGTTGGCTGGTGGGGGAAGGCGCAGTGGGAGGGGGAGAAAATGGCTGTGGTTGTTCCTGTCCTGCTGAAGTCTTTAAGCACAGTGATCGGAGGTGTGGCAGAATGAGCTTGTCACTGACAAGTCCAGTTGTTTCTAATCTAAACGATGCCAGAGTCCTCCTGTTTTTATGTGTTTGTTTGTGGTTGTTAGAAGGTGATTGCGTAACAGCTATTCTAAAGAAAAATATGCCACATATGTTTGGGATCAGAAACCAGGTGCTGTTCTGTTTCCTTTGTTCTACTCAGCTTCTGGGACCTATTTTCAAGCCAAAAAGATGAAAAGATAGGAGGTAGCTCAAAATAAAAGCTGAAAAATAATACAACACCCCATTCACATGACTAAAAAGCTCCTTTAAGCAAACAAAAATATATATCTCTGCCTCCCAACAAAGGTCTAGCTGCCCGACTAAAATTTGAGTGAGTCTATATGTGTCTGTGTGCACCCGCACCTGTGCAGGGCGGACCCATCTATGTCCATGCGATTAATTTGACTTCACTCTGACCTTTTGGCTGCTCTTCTAGCAACACTGTCAAGATCTTAGTAAGTCCCCTCTCCTCAAAGAAGGAGATCTTCAAAACAAAGGAACTCTTATTATTTATTGGGTTCTAGAGCAATTATTTAATACTAGGTGAGATCTTACAAACTATTCATTGTAAAATTCTAGATGTAAAACTGAAGGTCCAAAAACTTAAGTAACTACTTCATTCTTGTACAGCTAGAAGAAGGCAGAGGGAGGACACTAGCCAGGGAGCCGTTTCTCCCATATTGAGAGAGGGCTCACTCCGTATAGTCTGGAGAAGTGTCTATTCTTTGCTCTGTACAAGCCTGGCAGGGCTGCAGAGTGGCAGACACCAGCGTAGTAGGGGTAAGGTTTACTCATCAGTGTAGACGAGTAATTGGACTCACATTGTTAAACTCTTAGCCCAATCAGCTCATTGTTAGTGCTTGTTTATTCATCTTTAAAAAAAAGTGGAATATTACTGACTTGTTTCAAGGAGTCCTGGAAAGGAAATAATAAACAGTGAAAATAATCAAAAATGTTTTCATATAGTAAACGAGAAAATATCATTAAAAAAAAAAGAAGAGGATATGCTGAAGCATATCTGGAGTACGAATTAATATGTGGCTTAGTGATGGCCATATTTCACCAATTTGAAAATGCAATTATTATACACTTAAAATTTTCTGAAATCTTATAAAGTCGTATAATCACTGATTAATAGGTGGCTACCATGATATGATTATTTTAAAGTAAAATATTCACAAAGGAAAATAAATTTAAATGTAACATTAACACATGCTTAAGGTCTTATCAATTAATTAATTAATTAATTAATCAGTAAGATTTTAAAACTATTTCACTGGAAAATTTGTACAAGAGACATTCAGTCATGAAATTGATCACTTTGTGAGCCACAAAACAGTTTAATAAGCTCTTATAAGCAGAAGTCAATACCATGTCTACTCTTAGACCAAAAAATAAAAAGTTAAGTTAGGAATCAATGACAGATAAACAACTAGAAAATCTCCCAAATATTTAAAGATTAAAAACATACTTTTAATTTTTTTTTTATTAAATCATAGCTGTGTACATTAATGCAATTATGGGGTAAAATGTGCTGGTTTTATATACAATTTGAAATATTTTCCTGAACCTGGTTAACATAGATAGCATTCACTGCATTTTCTTAGTTATTGTGTTAAGAAATTTATATCCTACACTTAGTAAATTTAACATGTACCCTTGTAAAACACACCATAGGTGTGGTCCCACCACTTACCCTTCCTCCATCCATCCTCCCCTCTCTCTTCCCCTCCCTCTCCTCTTTCCCTTTCTTCTTGGACTATAGTTGGATTATAGCTTTCATATGAAAGCTATAAATTGGTTTCATAGGAGAGCTGAGTACATTAGATACTTTTTCTTCCATTTTTGACATACTTTGCTGAGAAGAATATGTTCCAGTTCCATCCATGTAAACATGAAAGAGGTAAAGTCTCCATCTTTTTATAAGGCTGCATAACATTCCATGGTTAAAAACCCACTTTAAAATAAAACGTGGGTCAATATCAAGAAAAATAAAAAAAATACAGATGATGACAAAAATAAGTATACACAGTCTAAGAAAGGAAAACACTGTATTAAATTCATAACACTCAAGTCATGTTTAACTTCTGCAATTACAAGAGATGCTCAGCATGACTTGTATTCATCTTTTGTTACTCAAGTGTGCTTGAGTATTACAATTTTAACACACTTTTTTCCCTTTCTTAAATTGTGTATATAATTTCTACTATATACACAATTTCATGTTTCTGAAATTTATAGTTTCATGTTTCTGTCACCCTCTGTATTTTGAACTAAATGAAAATAAAAAGCAACATAGAAATTTATAGCATAGAATGAAGCAGTGCTGAGAAAATAATTTAAAGCGTTTGGATGCATCCATTAGAAAAGACGGAAAAAAATCAAGATGAACAATCTAAGCTTTCATCCTAAGAAACTAGAAAATAGAACAAGTTAAATTTAAAGTAAACAGAAAAAGAAATGTTAAAGCAGAAATTTATGAAGTAGAAAATAGGTACAGAAAAATTAACAAAACAAAAGCTTGTTCTCTGAAAAATCAGAGCACTTTTTCAAGGATGAATTTGCAAGCTTATGAGACTTTGTAGAAAACCTCTAATTGTAAGTGTATACAAGGCTCCGAATGTGAAGAGCTAATAATTCCTCTGCCACTTTAAGAACATTTCTATCCAATTATAGCATAGGAATACAGAGAAAGGATGCTTTTAATTAAGAAATTATTTTAGACATATGCTGCTAAAGTTTTGCAATCCAAATTTATTTAGAGCTTTGTTCTTCTCTTTATCTCATGCTATAGAACCAGAGAAAGAGAAAAAAATACTATTATATATAGTTTTCCTAGTTAATATTTAAGAAAATTTCTAACATGGTTTATAAATTCACGGCATTCTACAGTATAAATTTCTTTACTAATGTGCATGTCTCCCTAGATTTTATGCCAGGAATGGGCAAAGGTTTTCTGCAAAGACTAGATAATAAATGTTTTTGATCTGAAGGACATAAGACTTCTCCACACCTACAGTGTAGCCTTTAAACACAAAGGCAGTCATGGACAGCACATAAATAAATGAGCATGGCTGATTATAGTTTTATTTCTGGACACTTGCTTTAGTTTGCTATGATTTCCATAACAAAATACTACATACTGTGTAACTTAAACAATAGAGATTTATTTTCTCACAGCTCTGGATCATAGAAGTCTCCTAGATCAAGATGCCAGCAGGTCTAGTCTTGAGTCCTCTGTTCCAAGCGGTCAGAGGCTACTTCATTTCTGTGTTCTTTCATGATCTTTCCTCTCTGTGCATGTAATTGTACTGGTGTCTCTGTGTCTTTCCAAATTTCCTCTTTTAATAGAAACATCAGTCATATTGAACTAGTCTGAGCAAGAATGAAACTCTCCCTCCACAAAAAATAGAAAAAAAAATATCTGGGCATAATGGCACATGCCTGTGATACCGGCTACTTTGGAGGCTGAGGCAAGAGCATTGCTTCAACTCAGGAATTTGATGTTTCTGTGAGCTAGGATGATACCACTGCACTCTAGCCAGGGCAGCAGCATGAGACTCTGTCTCAAAAACAACAACAAAAAGATGTTCTGGTTTGTCCTGACAGACTGTACATGTACATTTCTGTCTCTTTCTAGAGTGCCTTGGCATCAGCTTAGCTCAGAACAATCTCAAATCCTGGATTCAAGTGAATCTCCTGCCTCAGCCTCCTGAGAGGCTGGGACTACAGTTGCTGGTCACAATACCTGACTAGTTTTTCTATTTTTAGTAGAGATGGAACTCACTCATGCTTAGGCTGGGTTTGAATTGCTGAGCTCAAGCAATTCTCCCACTTCGACCTCCTAGACTACTTGGATTATATGCTTGAGGCTTCACGTCTGGTCCTTGCCAGTATTTATTTGCAAATTCTGATAAGCTGATCCTAAAATATGTATATGCATTGGATGCAAGACAGCTAAAAACAATCCTGAGAAAGAAGAGCAATGTTAGAATCTGAGAATTTACAATTTCAAATTCACCACAAAGCTACTTTTATCAATACAATATAGTATTGATCTAAGAGCAGATGTCTAGATCAATGGTTGAAATGAAAAGTCCAAGAATTAACTCTTAAAGATAAATGGTTAATTGATATTGAGAGTGTCATATGATCCAAAAGGAAGGACATGATCACCCATATTACACCATAAGAAAAATTCATTCAAAGTAAATCATAGATTCAATTGTAAGAGCTGAAACAATAAAACTTATAGAGGAATAAATACGAGTAAATATGACTATGGATAAAGGAATGTTTTCTTTTATATTACATCAAAAACATAAATGCCAATGTAAAAACATAACTGGTTTCAGCAAAATTTAAAAGTTATGGATACCATCAAGAAAATAATAAGACTACATGAAATGGGAAAAATTACTTGCATATAGTATATGAGTAAATCGGTTTATATTCATAATATATAAAGAACTCTCAAAATGCACGACTAAAAAAAACTTACTTAGAAGGGTACAAGGGTAAAAATAATATATTTTTAATATCTTTATTGAGAAATAGTTTGCATGCCATGCCCATTGAAAGTAATATAATTCAATTGTTTTAAAATATATATACAAATACATGCTACAACATATATCCCGACATTACAACATTTTCATCAAGTCAGAATTAAACTGTATACTCTTTGTTTTCTTTTTCCAGTTTTTGGCTGGGGCTGGGTTGAACCCTGACTCCCTACTCCTTTGAGCCACAGGTGCCACCCGAATATTATTGAATGTTACAGTAACTTTGAATGTATTTTTGCAAAATACATCCTAATTTGGAGTCATATTTAAATATGTAATCAAGTATAAATTAAAATATGAAAGTAAAATTTGTAATGTTGGATGGCAATATAAACATAAACTAAAACTTATTTTAACCAAAATATACTTCCAAGGGCAATTCATTGATTTAAGAAAGAACAATGACAGCTCAACAGCAATGAACAGAATGGTTCAAGTTTTTTTTTGTTTTCAAGCAACTTGTTCACAATAAACTAAGATCATTGAAAAAAAGATCGATTCCAGGTCTGGAGGGTTTAAAATTATAAATATCGTGAATAATACTTTAAGGCAAAACAAACAAACAAAAACAACAACAAGGAAGCATGCACAAAAGGAAAGTATGAAATGAAGAATGTAATTTAAGATTTCCCCCAGATTTGTAATAATTTAAACATCAGGAGATATGGTGATGGCAATTTAGGGCAGAAAGTTAAATTTTCTTTAAATGATGACACTCAGAAAAACTTACTTAATATCTATTGAGATAAATATTAAAAACTCACTTTATATCTATTGAGATAAATATTATAACTACTTTAAAAATCATAATAAATCTATTGATATTTAACTTATATATTTTTAATAATAAAATATATTAAAGGTAACATACTCAAAGAATTTAAGAAGAAAATATCTCGTATTTTCAAACAGTGACAGCAATTATTATGCCAATTTCTTTCTCTAAAAATTGATAATGAAAAAAATAACCATTTATCTTGAATGTTTAAAGGAGAACAAGAAGCTCAAAGAAAACTGCAAAATACTGGCCGATAAAGGTAGAAACTGTGAGAAAATTAGGCGGTCATCACTTATTCTACTTTAATGAAATTATTAATTATGTAAGGATCATCAAAAAATGCTAAACACATCAATGACAGATTATGAGGAAACAATATTTGTGAAGTCCCAAAGCATCCTTCAGTGTAGTATTGGTTAATTCTAAAAAAAAAAAAAAGTTCTTTTTGCATTTATTTATTTTTTAAGATTGACACTTACAACTTTTCAAAAATGGTGTTTGTCTTAATATTACTAAAAGTTAGGAAAAGTAATGTCTTATCTCTTTTGATGCGATCAACTCTTAAGTATCCAGCATCACCTGTGAAGTGTTCTTGCAAGAAATTTTGATTCACCCTGCATCCAGTTTTTTAATTTTAGAGCAATCTGATTTCCAGTTTACTAGAAACATAGGGAATGGAGAAAGTTTTGAATAGCAATCATACAAAGATTGTAGTATGTGGTTCATACTACAATCAAATAAAACACTTTTGGTGCGGTGCCTGGGGCTCAAAGGAGTAGGGCGCAGGCCCCATATGCCGGAGGTGGTAGGTTCAAACCCAGCCCCGGCCAAAAACTGCAAAAAAAAAAAACCCAAAAACACTTTTGTCTCCTAACTTTAGTGTTATAAAAAATAACAATGATAAAGTTCATAAAAGGCAAAGATGAAGGGCAATAAATGAGTCTCCTTGATATTGCATGTATGTAGGTATGTATGTATCTATTTCTTTCACAGTGGTACATTTGGAATATTTGAATATAAAGTAGATATTAGACTACATTAAGAAACAATTCTTAAATGGTTTTATATTTGATAATATGAATACACAATTAAGTAATTAAAAATATACTTATGTATATGCTGAATTATTAGTGGTGAAGTATTATGAAGGTAACATTTTTAAAATAGTTTTCTAAAAAATTCCAAATAGTAGCTATACTTACATACATGTAATTGCTATACTACTTATCTCTGTATATCCATAAATATATTTATGTCTAAAACTATAATTATAAATAGTTAAGAAAGAAATGATAAATTTAATAATAATTAAATAAATAATTAACTTTACATTCATTATATTATTCTTTTCATGAATTTTTATATTTATAATGCTTGTGAAAGATTGAGGCAGCCTGTTTTTTTTCCTTTTTACCTTTGTTCTACTCATTTTTGTTATTGTGCTATCAGCCTTTTTGAAAAATATATTCAAGTATTAAATCTTACTTCTTGTTTTAAAAAGTGAATGGATTAAGTTTTGTTCTGAAAAGACAGATTAGGTTAAGAACTGCTTGTAGGTATTTCCTCAGAAATATGTGTAAACAATGTGATGCTACCTCAAGTGATGAGATTTCCCTTAGTACGGCTAGTTACTATTCTATCACGTACATATTCCACCAGACCTTTATCCGTTCATCAGCTGATGAACACTATAGGTAGATAATACAGCATGGCTACTGCAATAATGCTGCAATAAATACCGGCATGCAGATACTTTTTTGCCATACTGATATCATTGCCTTTGGTTTAATTGTTATTAATTAATAATATTAATATATTAATAACAGATACTATGTTATTAAAGAAAATTGCTAGATCATCTAGTAGTTTTATTTGTAAGTGTTTTAGGAAGTAAATTGCTCCTCAGTCTTCTATTTAAGATCATGTGAAGTTTTTTAGGAAATGCTGTATTATTTTCTGTAATGTGTGTCCTAATTTACCTACCTGCCGAGAGTACACAAATACTTGCTTCTCATCTTTTCCAGTATTGACTTTTTTTTTTTATAATAGGCATTCTAACAGATACGATATAAGGTTACCTGTGGTTTTAATTTGCATTTTCCTCATGATTAAAGATATTGAGAATTTTTTCTTATAATTTTTGGTCATTTATATGTCTTCTTTTGAGAAATGCCTATTCGGAATGTCTGTTTTAAAATTGGTTTATTTGTTTTGCTGCTATTGATTTGTTTATATTTTGAATATTAATCTTTTATTGTTTGTATGGTTTGTCAGTACTTTGTTTCATTTCATAGGCATCTATTCACTTTTTTTCCCCCTCTGCTTGGTAATGTGAACTAATCTTAATTGCCTATTATGTTTTTGTTGTCTGTCCTTAAGGGGTCTGATTCAAAAGATTATTGCCCAGACCCATGTCAAAATCAATGTCCTTTATGTTTTCTTCTAGTGGTTTTAGAGCTTCAGGTATGATGTTTAGTATTTTAACCCATTCTCAAGGTTTTTTGTTTGTTTGTTTGTTTTTTTAATACAGGCTGAGATAAGGGTCTATTTTCATCATGCTGAATGTGAATATTCAGTTTGTCCAATATTGTTTGTTAACGAGCCTGTCCTTACCTCCTTGTGTGTTCCTGGCACCTTTGTTGAAGATTGACCATAAATGTGTGGGTTTATTTCTCTCTCTCTATTCTCTTCCATTGGTCTTTATGTTTGTGTTTCTGCCAGTACTAAGCCATTTTTTTTTTCTTTTTTGAGACAGAATTTCTGTATGTTACAATGGGTAAAGTGCTGTGGCGTCACACAACCTCAAACTCTTGGGCTAAAGTTATTCCCTTGCCTTGGCCTCCCAAGTAGCTGGGACTACAGATGCCGGCCACAATGCCCAGCTATTTTTTGGTTGCAGTTGTCATTGTTGTTTAGCAGGCCCAGGCTGGGCTCAAACCCACCAGCCTCTGTGTATGTGGCTGGTGTCTTACTCGTTGAGCTGTGCGCATCCAGCCAAAGCCATTTTTATGTCTACAGCTTCTGTAGTATATTTTGAAGTCAGGTAGGGTGATGTCTCTAGCATTTCTTATTTTATTTTTATTTTTTTGGCCCCAAATTATTTTAGATATTTTAGGTCTTTTATGATGTCATCCAGATTTTAGGATTGCTTTCTCTGTTTCTGTGAAAAATGTCATTGAAAATGTTGATAGGGATTTCATTGAATCTGTATATCACTTCAGGTAGTATAGACAATTGAATAATATTGACTTCTAATTTACATATGTGGCTCTCTTTCCATTTGTCTTTGTCTTCTTTAATTATTTTCCTAAATGTTTATATTTTCACTATATAGATATTTCACCTCCTTGGTTAAATTTATTCCAAAGTATATTTTTGGCATTGCTATTGTAAATAGAATTGTTTTCTTATCTTATTTTTGAATATTTATTGTTACAACATAGAAACCACTACTGATTTTTAAGCTGGATTTTGTGTCTTGGAATGTTAATTAATTTATTTATTCTAAATTAGAATTTATTTATTCTAATTTTTTGATAGTATCTTTACTGTTCTATATTGTCACCTACATATAGACATAATTTTGTTTTATAATATGGATGATGTTTGTTAGGTTATTTTCTCCAATTGCCAAGGCTAGGACTTCTGATACTTGTCTTGCTACTAATATTTGAATAACATATTATAATTTTATACTATTGAGTATGGTTAGCTGTGAACTTATCTTATATTCACTTTATAATGTTTAAATATGTTGATTACATCCAATTTTTGGAGTTTATTTCATGAAGGGATATAGAATTTTGTCAAACGCTTTTTCTGTATGCATTGCTCTGATTATATGATTTTTATTCTGTATAATTTTAATGCACATAATATTTACTAATTTCATATGTTTAATTACTGCTGAATTCAAGATAAATACCATTTAATCATAATATATGTTTTTTAACATGTTGTCGAATTTGTTATTATTTTGTCAAGTTTGCATTGGCTCAGTGCCTATAACTCAGTGGTTAGAGTATACCATATACCAAGGCTGGTGGGTTCGAATCCCGCCTGGGCCTGCTAAAAATAAAACAATGACAACTACAACCAAAGAAATAACCAGGTATTGTGGCGGGCACCTGTAGTCCCAGCTACATGGGAGGCTGAGGCAAGAAAATCGCTTAAACCCAATGTTTGAGGTTCCTGTAAGCTGTCATGCCTCACCATTCTACCCAGGGCAACGTAATGAGACGCGCTGTTTTTTTTTTTTTAAGGGAATTTTTCATTTATAATTTATATTCATCAGGAGCATTGGCTTTTAATTTTTTTTTCCTGTTGTGTCCTTTTCTGGCCTTGATCTCAGGTAATGTTGACTATGTAAAACGAATTCAGAAGCAATCCCTACTTTACCATTTAATATCTTCAAGGTTTTGGAGGCTGTCAAGGGAGATTAGTGTAGACTCTTTCTTAAATCTTTGGTATATTTCAGCAGTGAAACCTTTGGGACTTGAGCTTTTCTTCGGTGGGAAGATTTTAATTACTGATTCAGTCTCTAACTTATTATCTGTTCAAAATTTTCAATTTTTTCATATTTTAGTCTCAGCAGGATATAAATATGTAGGAATTTCTCTATTTCTTCTAGATTATCTAATTTTTTGGCATAATACATATATGCCTGTGTGTGTGTATAATATACATGTAACGGGAGTTTCCCTTTTCTGTCGGGAGTATGTTCAAGAACCCCAGTGGACACCATGGGTAATACAAAATACTATAAAATATGTTTTTTCCAATAGACTAACAATTGAGTAGCGTCCATAGTACATACATGTGTATATGCTGGACAATGATTCACATCCCAGGCAGAACAGAGCAGGACAGCAGGGGATTTTATCAGGCTACATGGATCAGTGCTTAGTTTAAAATTTAAAAGTTGTTTTTTTTCTGTAAATTTGTATTTAATATTTTCAGGCCATGGTTGACCACACGTCTTAGTCTGTATAATGTTGCTGTAAAAAAATACTTGAGGCTGGATAATTTAAAAAGAAAAGAGGCTTATTAGACTCACAATTTTAATGGCCGAAAATTCCAAAAGCATGGCCTTGCCATCTGCTCAGCTTCTGGTGAGGGCTTCACGCAGCTTTAAAACATGACGAAGAATTGGAAGAAAGAGCAAACATGGGCAAAGAGACAAAACATGAAAAGAAGCCTCGCTTTAAAATAACAGCAATTGCAATATGCAATCCAGTTCTACAAGAGAAGATCCCACTCTGCAAGAATGCATTGATACTTTTTATGAGGGTAGATCCTTCATGACCCAGTGACCCAAATGCCTCTATTTGGGAGGAGAGGGTATCCATCACCTCAGGTATTTATAGTTTCTTTGTGTAAGAAACATTCCAATTTCACTCTTTTAAAGTATACTCCAACTTGCTGTTGATTATAGACACTTTGCTGTACTGGGAATATTCTTCATTGTGTCTCATTCTAGCTACATTTTTCTACCTGTTCTGTATCCCTTCTTTATCCCTTCTTCCCACTACACTTCTCAGGCTCTATTAATCATCCTTCTACTCTTGTCTCCATGAGTTCAAAAGTTTTTAGTATTTACTTCCCAAATATTATGAGAATATGAAGGACTTGTATTTCTTTGCTTGACTTGTTTCATATATAACATTCTACAGTTCCACTCATGTTGTTTCAAATTGAAGATTTCATTCTTTTTGTGGCTATAAGATATTCCAATGTGTATATGTATTACAATTGCTTTATTTATCTGCTGATGGACACTTAGGTAGATTTTAAATTTTGGCTATTATGAAGGGTGTGGCAAGAAACATAAGAGTGCAAGTATTTTTGTTATGCCAAATTTCTGGATATGCATCCAGCAGGAGGATTTCTGGGTCATATACTAGTCGTATTTTCAATTTTGTAAGGAACCTGCTTATTGTTATCAATACTGTTTGCCATAATTTACTTCTCACCAACAGTGTTCGAGGATTCCTCTTTCTCCTCATCTTTGCTAGCATTCCTTATTGCCTGTCTTTTTTAGAAAAGCCATTATAATCAGAGTCAGATGAAGAGACTGTACTTTCTCCACTGCATATTCTTGGCAAAAATAAATTCACTATAGATGTGGGGATTTATTTTTGGTTTTCTATTCGCTTCCATTGATCTATATATGTTTGTTTTTCTGCCAGTGCTATGTTGTTTTTGTTATTATGGCTTTATAGTGTAATTGAAGTCAGGAAATGTTATTTCTCCTTTTGCTCAGGGTGGAATTTGCTAATCTGGGTCTTTTGTTGTTCCATGTACCTTTTATGAATTTTTATTAGGTGAGCAACACATCATTGATGTGAATACATTTATTAACGTGTATCTCTTATGATTGCTTGGCCATTCAACACAAATCTGAGATTATATAAAACTCTGTTAGATAGAGCAGTATATTTTTATCATGATGAAATATTTTAAAAGTTATCAAACTGTTGGGCGGCGCCTACGGCTCAGTGGGTAGGGCGCCGGCCCTGGCCAAACTGCAACAAAAGAAATAGCTGGGCATTGTGGTGGGGCACCTGTAGTCCCAACTACTCAGGAAGCTGAGGCAAGAGAATCACCTAAGCCCCGGAGTTGGAGGTTGCTGTGAGTTGTGACACTATAGCACTCTACCGAGTGTGATAAAGTGAGATTCTGTCTCTAAAAAAAGAAAAACAAAAGGTCATAGAAATGGTTTCCATAACCACATGCGAATGAGATTGAAAAACTGCCTTAATATACATTAAATTAATTAGAGTTGGGCTTAATCAGCCAGGATTTTTGTCTATATTGTCATCTGTTCTAATTGCATATCTAGGTTATTAGACTTTATCCCAAATTGTGTAGCTAAAAGATGTTAGCTGAATTATTTTACAAAATAAACAATGATAAAAATAGAATATTATTTTAGATTTAAAAAAATCTGGTAAATGAATCTGAGCTGGTCTCTAAGGAGACCAATTTCTCTGATATTGTTTTCAGAGAAAAGATCTCTTATTCACTAATATGTCATAGTTTTAGTCTCAAAGTTTAAGTTTCATACTCATACACAAGTTATTTGGGCATTTGGTTTCCAGTTTAAATGTTCTGAGGTACAATTATGGAGAGGCTTTTTTTAAAAAATGCACGAAGAGTTTACATCCATATGAGTTTTCCTGTTTTCCTGATCATTGTACCATTTCCTGACCACCTGTTTATCACATTAATTGAGAATATTAACATCTGTTTTCTTCCCTCTCCATTTAAAGTCCATCATTTTTCTGTGGGATTATCATTTCTATGAGAATTTACTCGGTTAGCAATTACTACTTTAAAGGCCAAACTCTCTATTTGTGAATAGTCAAGGGCAGGTGAGACAATCTTGTTCGACCTCAGTCTGCCATTATTTCCATGTGTTTTAGTTAGGACACAAATAGGAGATAGAAACCACAGTGTACTTTGAAAAGTTTGATATAAATAATTATTGACAGAGGACTAGAATAATTAAAATTGGTTAGTAAAAAGAAAAAAGTACTCTAAAGAAAATGGGCTTACTCCCAGAGTTGAGACAGACTTCCCATGGGAGATAACATCCCAGATCTAAATCCAGGTCTTGGAGAACCACAGTCTTGGTAACGAACTGGCTAAGTCACTGGAGTGCTGCTGGCAGAAATTTCTGCAAAGCATCCTCCAGAATTTGCCATAAATCAACTCTCTGGAGTTCTAGGGAAAGAATCTCAGTGAGAGAGGTATCATCAGAGGGACTCCATTAGGAAAGTATATAATTCTGCATCGACTTATTTGGAATTTTGTAATATACTCAAGTATGTCACATATTCTGCCTTCTTAGTTTTAAAGGTATTGATTTACAGAGAGTTTCCATAACTTGAATAATTAGTGAATCACAGATTTTTTTGGGTAATGAAACCAAATTGAAATTTTTCCTTTGATAATCTGCTTGTCTGTACAACCTCAAATAAGTCATCATTTTTTCTAGTTAATCTGTTATTTCAATATAGACAACTGATATTAAAAAAAAAAAAGGTTCACAAGTGTAGCTCACACCTGTAATCCTAATCCTCTGAGAGGTCAAGGCAGGTTTATTGCCTGAGCTCAGGACTTTGAGATTAGCCTGAGCAAGAACAAGACCTCACCCCATCTTAAGTAAAAATAGAAAATCTATCTAGGTGATGTGTGGGGTGTCTATAGTCCCAGAAACCGAGGCAAGAGGATCACTCAGACCCAGGAGTTGGAGGTTGCTGTGAGCTATGATGACATGGCACTCTACCCAGGGGCAACAGAGTAAGAATCTGCCTTCAAAATAATAAATAAATAAATGAAGCAGTTTCATCAAAATGGTCAAGTAGCTATGTCATCCAAACAGATCATTAAATGACATTTTAAAAAATGGTTTTTATGTAACAAAATATAAGGCTTTCAGGGGACATCACTCTTCTTAAAAGATAAAAGTCTGAACGGAAAATAAAATCGAATTGCATTTTCTTCACTTTAATACAACTTCCACTTTTGTTTTACTCTTTGGTTTTAGAGTATATTGTTTCATAACTTCAACATATTTGACCCTGGCTTCGTTGTGGGAGTTGGTAAGATGAGAAACTTCAAACTGTGATTTTGAAACCCCCAGTTCAAATGCTCTGGGGTGATGCTGTGAAGAGACTATTCCTTAAAGTAAATGATTTGATCTTCAATCAAGAAAAGTGTTAACTTCCTGGAAAGTTTTCAGTTTGCTGTTCTCAAGAACTCAATTTAGTAATTTCATCAGCGTGTACTTATCCATGCTATTGCAGAGAAGCAGTGGCATGAATAATCTAGAAGTGCACTTAATTTTAAAAGAATTTTTATACGAAGTGATTTTCTGTAGTATATTTAACTCCTTAGTTGTGCTGTACCTAAGCTAATAATAAAATTAATTTTTCTTACTTCAAGGCATAATAATTGGTAGCTAAATAAAATAATGTGTGATAAGGGAGAGCCAGGAACTTTCATTAGTTCATGTGAAGAAATTCCTTAAGCAGTACATCTGTATGTGGAGAGGTGAAAATTCATGACAATGAAGATTGCTGTGTGTGAAAAACTGAAGAATCAAGACAACCGGCCTTACATTGTAAGATACTGATTGAATTGCACACATAGCCACGCTTAGCCATAGTGAGGTGGCTAGACTTTAATAGCTGGCCTTGCCTTGTATCAGTGTACTTGATAGGATATTGTAAATTATAAAGAATTACATGAATACATGATGAAATGGAAGTCATTATAATGTGGCATTGCTGGGCAGACATGAGCAGGGTGAATGGTGGAAACTATTTTGGACAGGCTTGAGTCAGGCTGGCCTGAGTTGTCATGCTGAGTTTTCAAGGGCGAGGAGCTAATTGAGACCTTACAGGTGGGTGACTTGACAAAGAGGCTAATAAATGTTCCAAAGAATTGCTGACATGTACAGACAGATGTGGTCATCCTGACTTGGGTTGTTTTGGGAATAGCCTGATTATAACCCTAGGGAGGGGGCCCTCAAGATAGAGTAGATGACATGAAGGGGGGGTCTCCAAGGACTGATCAGATGTTTGTTCTACAATAGAGGTCATCAAGGACTGACCAATCAGAAAGAGGTATAAAAATCACAAAGAAGAGATATTACCAAGGCCTCGATAGAGGATCTTTGGAACCACCACCCAGTTGAGGTAACAGTATCCCTAAAAGAACAACCCTCAGTAATAGAGTAAAAATCACAATCACCAGTGCCATGACAGTTTATAAATACTACGGCAACTCTCAGATATTGCTTTACAAGGGTAGAAAAGGGAAGGGTTCTCATGTACAGGAATTCTCCACCATTTTCCTAGAAAAAAACATGAATATTACACACCCTCTCCACTTAACACAAAATTAAAAAGTCCACATAAAAGGAGATATCTTATTAAACTCAGTATCTGCTCCACCTGTAGAGGCTGACCTGTTCCTTGTCTGGAAAGTACGATGTTTTAATCTTTAATATAAGTTTGGCACTCTTCCTGATTGCACCTTCTTACTCTACTCATTCATTCTATTGACTTGGTACAAATAACCATTCTTTGGTACTGGCTATCAAGAACGTGGGAACATGGAAACCTGATATTAGGTCTCACCCAACAGCTTTTTTTGTGTGTGGAATTCATGGGCTTTTCTTAATTCTCACTATATACATATGGAGAGTGTCTTTATTAACATTGATGGTTTTACCAGTGTTTTCTCTTTTCCTGTTTTCCACTTAATCAAGTAGCAGGTACTATGACATCTTATTTCAAAGAATAATCCTATTACACACTTGTTTCTTAAGCTTAAGATTGCCAAGAATAAGGTTGAGAAGAAATCGTTTCCTATAAACTAAGAAGAGACACTCAGATGTAGAGAAAAAAGGATGAGAGAATATTTGGGGAGAAGTTATGGAAAGTGAGGCTTATGAATAGACCACTGAGGGAGTTCATAATAAATCAATAGAAAGCTCAGACTGCTGAGATAATCAAGTCTGACTAGAGGAACTAGTAGTTAAAAAATGGTTAACAAAACAGTTAAAGGAAAAGGTCAAGTCTAGTAATTAATACCAACAACAAATGCAACCGAGCTGAGACATTTTTAGAGAGACTGAAGTCACTCTAGAATCAGTTTATGTGGTAGATAGGAAACTGGAACTCAAAGAACCTGCTACTTGATTAAAAAAAGCAGAGGGAATATTTTCAAAGAAACATTTTAAGAACCACTGTTTCCTTACTGACTTACCCTATATCATAACAATTGCAGGCAATATGGATAACATTAGGACCAGAACAAAGCTTTATGCAAAGTGAAAATTATGGAAACTGGAATGGCTGGACCAGGCCTTCACAGACATTTATTTTCCATCTCTTCCTCTGGATCACAAACTTTACCACCTGCCCAACTGCAGTGTTTCTCAGAGTAATGCTCATAAATATTACATGAAAATGTAATGCATGATGAAGATGGCATCACAAATGCATACAAAAAAACAAATTGTTTATTAGATAGTGTTGGGATAATTGGCTCATTATATAGGGGAAAAAAAACAAACAAACTTGGATCTCCAGCTAACTCCACATAGAAAGTTGAACTCCAGATGGTTTCAAAACTTAATAAAAAGTAAAACTATAAAGTCAATAAACAATATCATTAAAGCCTATGATTACTAAGAAACAATGAAGCATTTCTTAAATAAGATTCTGAAAACACTAATGAAACAAAGCAAACAAAAAGATGAAAAAGAGGGAGGATATGCAATCAAAGTATCATGAAAAAAGATAAAAGAAGAATGCATGAAACAAATAAAAACTAATATTTGTTTGTAGACATTATACTAAAATGTACTGATGACTCTAAATCACCTAGAGAAAGATAACAATCCAAATTGACATACTGCGAAGATGGTTATGAAGGGTGATTTTGTAATTTCACAATATCTTATCCATTTGTTTTTAGTACATTACTAAAATGAAAAAGTTTTTCTTCTCCTATATTTTAATTATTTGTATCAATGTGGGTTTGTGGATTCCTATTTTCTTCAATGTGATGTAAGTGTCTGTGTATGTATGCATGCTTATGTACATGTGCTATTATGATCATTTATTTTGACAAATTATTAAATTTTATCAGTAAGCAAGATAGGCTTTATATTCATTTTATTTGTTTTTTTATTGGTGAGGATCATTGAGGGTACACAGAACCAAGTTGCATTGATTGCTTTTATTAGATATGGACCCTCCCATAATTGTATCCCACTCCTAAAAGGTGTACCACACCCCTTGTCTCCCCACCCCCTCCCTCCTTCCTTTTCTCAGCTGTCCCCATCCCTCACCCCCCACAGTGTACTCGGACCTTAATTATACTCATATCAGAATTGAGTACCTAGACTGGTTTTCATGTCCTTGTGATAATGCTTTCTTAGTTCTTAGACTATATACTTCCTTTTTTTTTTGCAGCAAAATGTTCTAAAATCATCTGTTTCTTCTACCTGACCCATCCCTGGGATCAACTATTTCTCCACAGAATTATGGTTCCTCTTAGCAGAGAATGTTTATAGACCAATATGTAAATTCTAATATTCTCATTTCTACTGGGGATTTTCTGTTCTCAGGCCCTATCAAAGGATAAATTCAGAAAGTGTATGTATCCATATTCATATATCTGAGTATCCACACACATAGACACCCACACAGAGTTTTTCATATATAATTGTTTCTATACGTATGAGTTGATACCTATAACTCAAAATTCAGCTTCATACCAAGGGATTTATTCTAGCATATTCCCCTTTCAAGTTGGAATATCTTTTCTGTAGGTATAGACCCAGCTTTAATTACTCTTAATATATTACTTAATCTTCCTCTATCTGTGAAATTTACTGTGCCACTGCTGCATTTGTTTCTCCTAAATGGCTTTCGACTAATTAGAAAGGAAGGAAGGAGAGGAAGAATGAGTTAGGTGAATTTTGGTGAATGTAACTATCAATGTAAGCTTCATCCCAAGTAAGATATAGAACATTTCTTTCATCCCAATAATTCATGCCATGCTTCTTTTCAGTAAATCCTTCATTCCAAGCCAGTTGCTGTCAGGACTTCTATCACCATAGCTTAGTTTTACCTATTCTAGGAATTAATTTTAATTGGATCACACAGTATGTATTTCCTGTGCTTGGTTTATCCTCTTCTGAACAAATTTAATTTATAGTTCATTAAGTTGTTACAGGGATTATGACATCATTCCTTATTATTTCTGAGTTATAAATAAATTTTATGAACGTATCACAATTTCTTTATTTATTCAATAGTGAACAATTGAGTTATATTCAACTTTTGTCCATTAGAGAAGAAAGCTGTCATAGACATTTCTACAAGTCTTTTGTATAAATATATTTTCACTTTTCTTGGGTAAATACCTAAAAGCATAATGACGGATCATAAGATTAGGGATCAGAAAACTGAAAATTGTTTTGAAAGTGATTGCACCATTTTACACTGTCATCACATTTACTATGTATATTATGGCACTTGCATGTGAATAATATATTTCAATATGAAGACATAGATGTCTATTACAAACACTACAAAACTGTTTACATAGATGTCTGCAAACAGTTTTGCAGAACTTGCCGGAAGTCTTATAACTCTTACCAAGTAGAGGATATCACCTGTCAAAATTATAAACAAACTAGATGTTCCTACCCCGTAAATGGCCCCACTGTCAAGATTTGTGTGGGAGATGCAAAGGAAAAGGCCTGTCCTGTGACAGCACATTCAGCTTTAAATACATCATTTAAACAAACGTGAAAAAAGTCCTGAATGTGTGCTAAGGGAACAGACGAGTGAGCTTTCTCTTCTCTCTTCCTCCTCCTTCAAAATACTTCATGAAAGGTGGTGTATTTTGACAAAGACAAATAAAGATATTGCAAAAAAAAAAAAGACGACATAGATGTCTATCTACAAATATTCATTTTAATCAATTATTTCTAAAATATTTGCTTAATAGTACTTAGAACATTCTAAGAATATCCATTTAAATATCAATGATTTTTAATCAATATAAACATTTACTTGTGTAGTAAATATTAGACATTTAGTGATTGAAAAGTGAATGGCACAACAAATTTGTGGACTGGACTCTTGAGGGAGACACAAAGTGACTAAATTGGTATAATACTATAATCCCTGAAAGGTTTATAGAAAGGCAATGCCTCTTTCTGTCTCTCGTTCACTGTGTCTCTCTGTCTGTCTTTGTCATTGCTTTCCTTGTTCTCTCTTCCCACATGTCTAATGAGGAC
Source organism: Arctocebus calabarensis (assembly GCA_963573935.1). Taxonomy (NCBI): domain Eukaryota; kingdom Metazoa; phylum Chordata; class Mammalia; order Primates; family Lorisidae; genus Arctocebus; species Arctocebus calabarensis. The sequence goes on along the minus strand of CAUYON010033576.1, from coordinate 6,463 downwards.
AACTAAGTGACCAAAGTGTTTCATTTAGAAAAATATTAAAAATATTTTTGGCTCAGTGAGTAGGGCGCTGGCTCCATATATCTAGGGTAGCCAGCTCCAACCCAGCCCCAGCCAAACTGCAACAAAAAAATAGCTGGACATTGTGGCCGATGCCTGTAGTCCCAGCTACTAGGGAGACTGTGACAAGAGAATCTCCTAAGCCCTAAGAGCTGGACGTTGCAAAAACTGTTGGCCAGGTGCAGTGGCTCATGCCTATAATCCGAGCACTCTGGGAGGCCGAGGCAGGTGGATTTCCTGAGCTCAGAGGTTCGAGCCCAGTCCGAGCCAGAGGGAGACCTAGTTTCTAAAAATAGCCAGAAGTTGTGGCAGGCGCCTGTAGTCCCAGCTATTGGGGAGGCTGAGGCAAGAGAATGACTTCAGCCCAGGAGTTGGAGGTTGCTGTGACCTATGATGCCCACGGCACTCTAAAAACATATTGAGACTCTGTCTCAAAAATAAAAAAGGAAAGAAAAACAATACCATTTAATAGAATGATGACCTAATCTCACATTTGAATAGCACATATAGGTCTACCTTTTTTCTTCTCAGTGCTAATTTCTCTTTGCCTCAGTAATTCTTTTTATAGTCTAATAGAGCATTATATAATGTCATATTGAAAAAGTTCAATTTTCTTCAGACATTCACATGAACCTTACTTAATTAATCTGATATGGGGTTAAGAAAAACATTTCTTTTCGATGGGGCATAAACTATAATCTCATTTTTGTATAACTGATAAGATTGTAATAATGCTTTTAAAGAATTCTACATTAATTTTATAGAAGTTATATAAGTATATATATATCTTCTCATTTCTGTTTGTCTCATGACATATCACAAGTTTTGCATAACAGGAAGCAATTTTAAAAAAGAGCAACAAAATTATGTGTTATTAAATTTCTCATAAAATAGCAATATTTTCAAAGTTAAACATTATATATACTTATGGAGTTTTTATTGTTGTAAGATATTATGTACTATTAAGTAGGGAAATAGCCTCTGCACATAAATTCTGATAATGAAGAAATATAAAATAAATACTTAAAGCTATATGTTCTGTTAGTAGTTATACACAGTATTAATAAGAGGAAAATAATTAAATATAAACATATTCAAATGGTAATCTAGTAAGGCACATGCTAAATTACAACTGTTAGAACTGATTTGCTTTCTATTATAAGAATTTAAATCAATATTCAGCAGCCTCATTTATTCTTTTACATACTTTAAAATTCATGATTGTGAAGATATATTCTTGCAAATGTATTGACCTGTACTTAAATTAGAACAAACATTTTTATAGAGTGAAGAATATAGAAGTAATATTTTGTATACTTTGCTCAGTGGGCAATACACACTAGTCTTACTTAATATACCTAGTGAAAGTATGTTTAAGCAAATCTTCATTTATTTGAAGAACAATACCCTTCTTTTTATTTTATTAGGAAGTATAATATGTTAGCAATTGCCAGTATATGTTTTTTATGCATTCACATTAACTTAATTAAATTTTAGTAATATATGTGACATAATACAGAGCCAGGATTCCTAGTATAATCATTGTATTTATTAGGACAAACTAATAAGATAATATGTAAGATGAAATACTATAGCTATGAATTAACATAAATATTTGTAAATGGGTTTTCGTGACTCTCTATAAAGGAAATAATGTAGATCATGCGATTAGAGCAGATAGTTCATGTTCTCCTTGTTCTACTTTCTGCCGTGGTTTACAATATAATTCTCAGACATTAGTTCACTGTGTACTTTCAAAATATGGTCAAAAAGTCACTATAAAAAGACTTTAAATTCCATTATATAGGATCACCCATGAGTCAATGAGTAGTAATGAAATGTGGTATGTTTAACCATGGAGTACTAAATATTCAGCCATAAAATAGTATGAAATATATATCACACATAAAATATTTTTCCAGGCCAATATCCTTACACATTTACCATGCACTCTCTTCTAGTATTTTTATAGTTTTGTGTCTTAAATTTAAATATTTTATCCAGCAACAATCAATTTTTGTTAGTGGTGAGAAGTGTGGGTCCAGTTTGAGTCTTCTGCAAGTGACTAACCAGTTCTCCCAGCACTGTCTGTTAAATAGGGATTCTTTTCTCCAATACATGTTTTTGTTAAGCTTACCAAAGATCGTATCTGAGTTCATCTCTAGATTCTCTAATGTATTCCATCGCTCTCTGTCCTTATTTTTGTGCCAGTACCATGCTGTTTTGATTACTGTACCTTTGTAGTATTTGTAGTATAATCTGAAATCCAGATTTCAGAATTGGGGCTGGGATTTTATCTAGCTAAAAAACTTCTGCACTCCTAAGGGAAATAGACAGCCTTTGCAATGGGAGAAGATTTTTGCATGTTATGAATCTGTAAAAGGTTTGATAGCTAGAATATATGGGGAACCCAAATTAACCCTTAAGAAAAGAAACAAACAACCCCATTTCTTTGTGGGCAAGAGACCTGAACAGAAACTTCTCTGATGATGACAGATGAATGCCCAAGAAATAAATAAAAAAATACTCATCATCTTCAATCATCATAAAAATGCAAATCAAAACCACTCTTATGCATCACCTAACTCCTATAAGGTTAGCCCATAACATGAAGTCCCCAAACTTCACATGCTGCTTGGGTGGCACCTGTGGCTCAAAGGAGTAGGGTGCTGGCCCCATATACTGGAGGAGACAGGTTCAAACCTGGCCCTGGCCAAAAACTGCAAAAACAAAAACAAAAACAAAACAAAACAAACACACACACACACACATGCTGGAATGGATGCGGAGAGAAGGGAACACTTTTACGTTGTTGGTGGATTGCAAACTAATACAAACTTTAAGGAAAGAAGTATGGAGAATCCCAAAAGAAATAAAAGTTGACTTTCCATTTGATCCTGCAATCTCATTACTAAGTATCTACCCAGAAGAACAAAAATATTTTACCACAAAGATATTTACACCAAAATGTTTATTGCACCCAATTCAGAATTGCCATGTCTTGGGAGCAACAAAAATGCCCATCAACTCATGTATAGATTAGCAAATTGTAGCATATGTATACCATGAAATACCATTTGGTCATAAAAAAGATGGAGACTTTACATCTTTTACGTTTACCTGAATGGAGTTGGAACACATTCTTCTTAGTAAAGTATCTCAATAATGGAGATAAAAATATCCAATGTACTCAATACTATTATGAAAACAATATATAAACACTTACACACTAATAGGAATGATAAAACACAAATATAGTCTAGCAAGGGTGAAGAGAGAGGAAGGAAAGGGGAGAAGGGAAGGTGTGGGAGGAGGGAGGGCATTGGGTGGACTTGTACCTAATATGCACAATGCAAGGGTTTATTTTAAAATTAATAAGAATAGATTTTAAATGTCTTACCACAAAAAATAAGTCTGTAAGGTATTGGTTAAATTAATCAGTTTGATTGAATCATTCCACATAATATATCAAGTCATCACATTGTACCTCATAAATGTATACAGTCATTATTTTAATTAAAAATAATAAAAGGAAATATATATTGCAGGAACTGGAGAATATTATATGAGGTGAAGTGTCTCAGGAATGAAGAAACAAATTCCACATGTTCTCACTAATAAGTGATAGCTAAATAACGGGTACATACAGTCATGAATGTGAAGGACATTGGAAAATGAGAGACGATGATAGAAAGTGAAGGGTAAAAACTTTCATTCTGGGTATAATTTATACTATTATAATGACAAGTATAGTAAAATCCTTGCCTTCAGCTTTCTACAGTTCATCCATGTAACAGTACTACTTGTGCCTCTTTCATATTTTGAAATAAACAAAAACAAAATAAAATGAATAGTGGAACAATCAAGGAGGAGCAACACCTGCTTAGCTCTTTCATAGTGATATAGTTAAAATTATTAGAAATTATTAATATTGTAATAATATTAATACTTGAATGCATATATGGCAAGCATCATAAGGCATCTTATGTTTGGCATCATAATTGTTTGGCAACATCTTATATCTCAATGGTCTAAAAACTTTGCTACTAAAATATATTATTTTTCTCTTAGGTAAGGTATGACAAATTATGGTATGATTTCCTAACAACAACAAAAAGTAAATAAGTAGGGTGGGGAATATGGAATTTTAAGCATATTTTGGTAATATCAACATGAGTTGGTAGTATATATTTGAAGAAAAATTTGTCACAAAACCTAATATTACTATAGTACAACCAAATATTACTACAGTACTTCCCTATATTTGAGGAGACTATAAAACAAAACAGAATAAAGAATCCAAATATGAGTCCCATGAAGATTACTTATTGGAAAGCAAATTGCCCTTGAAAGCAGAATGAATCTTCAAATATAGCTTTTTGTTCTTAATAAAAAATATGAAGGAGAAAAAAAGATAATACAATATTTGAAGGAGAATTACAAGTTAATAACTGATGATAACATATTCATATAGAAGGGAGACAAGAAGTTACATGGATGATTTCAGGAAAGAAAAGAAAGGAAAACTTCCCCTGGAAAACAGTTATGTTACATAAATCAAACTAAGTTTGATGTATTGAATTATGAGTTTTACCTAAAAGCATTCTGAGAAATCTAAGATAGTTTTATGAATGGTATCACATGAAATGGAAAAGCATACATACAAAAGTGTATGTATATTAATACACAGATAGAAAGCCATATATATGTATATACTATTAAGCAAAGAAAAGGAAGTAGCACAAAATTAAAATTCGGCACAATGACTTCATTAAATACATACAAAAAGATGTATATTAATATGCATATGTTCAACACTGTTTAACATACATACACATATATTTACATAATTTATGTAGATATAAATATTGGTTCAGATAAAATAGGCTCTACATAGTAACAGATAATTTCTGTAATGACAAAGTTAACAAAATGTTATGGTAATCTAAAGTTATTCATTAGATCCTTGTTTTTATTTATTAGAGCACTATTCCTAATAACCAACATAGAAAATCAATCTAAATATTCATCAAGAGATAAATGGTAATAAGAATACAATATGGTACATGTACACCACAGAATATTATTCAGCCATATAAGGAATGACATCCTGTCAATTGTAGCACCATCAGGGGACCTGGAGAACATTTATGTTAAGTGAAATTAGCACAGTCCAGAGGACAAACTGCATGCATTCTCCTCTCATACACTGAAGTTGAAATTTGATCTCACGGAGAGGAAGAGTAGAATGAGTGTTACTATAGGCTAGGATGGGTAGCAAGGAGGGGGAATAAAGAGGAACTGGGTAACTGCTGTAAAAATATAATTAGATAGAAGAAACAAGACCTGGTGTTCAATACCACAAAACATCAAGTTACTAAAGATCACAACACTTTATTGTATATTTCAAAATAATTAGGAGAGTAGACTTGGAACATTCCTAACACACACAGAGATAAAAATGTTTAAGGTGATGGTTATGCTAATTATCCCATTTTGCCCATTACACACTGTATGTTTGTATCAAAATATCACGTGTACTGTATAAATATGTGAAATTATATATTCATGAAAAATAAAAATGAAAAAACAATTGCTGAGAAAATGTGAAGGCATTCCCTACTCTACTCCTCATTCCAGTAGTGTGAGGCTCCTAATTTATATGCTCCTCTTCTATAGTGGATTTTCCCATGGCGATGCTGAAGGAAGAAACCAGTTATGCGGACAAAGTCAGATCCTTTCTTTTCTATTTCTCTGAATTTGCCTTGCTGCACAGATCACAGATTCTTAAACAACTTCTTTTGTGCTTTATTTTGCCCATGACCAGTATCAACAGGTGTTTCTTCTAGCACATGGAAAAGGAGAATTTTTGTAAATAAATTATTAGTTATAAATGATAAAATCTCTAAAAAATTCAATTTCTGAATACAATATACAATAAGCAATAGGAATAAAGTGAAATGGTATTAAAGGATGAATGTTGTCTTATTTAGCATTAAATAACATCCATACCCAAACAATAACTAATTAAAATAATTAACAAAGATATTTGCTCAGCAAAAAATGTACTTGCTTAAAAATTTACTTTTTATTTTTAATTTAGGTTTATTTTTATTATTTTTTATAAGACAGAATTTATTCACAGAAAAGAATACAGAAAACACTAAAGTTCCTGGTAGGGGGAGAGAATTCTAGTGGGGAGAGAGAAGCTCTCTCATTTCTCTCCTGGTCTTTCCCCATCTCCTCCTTTAGGCCTTTAGTCTCAGGGTATATATAGGTGTATGGGTTCCTTGGCCAGGAAACGAATGAATACAGTCCCTTCTGCCAGGGGCAAGGTGAATGAATGTGTCAATGAATGGATTACAGTCCATTCATGGAATTGAGGCCTAAGAAATTCACAAGAAAT